>APFE030231076.1:152058-218019 GCA_000404065.3 Pinus taeda
AACTATGGGCATAAAGCAAGGGTATGCAGGAGCAGATTTCAAAATTCAAAACAAGAGGACCATACATCATCACAGTTGCAGGAATTGAAGAAGACAGAGACAGAAAGGCGTGGCATAATTCAGACAGCTGACATAACAGACACAGGGGAATCTGAAAGTGATGAAATTCAGTATTCCATCTTGCATACGCTGATATAATGAAGACAAGTCACGTATATACGCGAGTTACAGGCTGCAAAGTTGCGTATATGAAGAAAGGGCAGCAGAACAGACCCAGTTTCAGTCATGGTTGGATCAGGCTCAGAGGGAGCAGAATAGACTCAGGAAATAGTTCAGACATGGTTGGCTCACACTCAGGGGGAGCATATTCTTCAAATAATACATTGTTGGCATTATGGTTAGAAGTTGATGATACATATTACTGTTTAAGGAATGGTTTTGGCAGGCTTATGATAAATTGTTATTGCTGGTCTTAGAACCTACATCTGCTCAGGGGGAGCACGGATGGATTGATACAACTCGGGGAGCCAAATCAGAAACTTCAGCATGTACTCAGGGGGAGTATGGACAGCAGTATGGACAGTAGAAGGTATACCAAAGAAGAGAATATCTTGGTACGCCCTTTGCCCTTGATGTCAAAGGGGGAGAGTGACTTGGTGTGGTGGTTGCCATCAAGTCCAAAGGGGGAGATTGTTGGCATTATGTTTCAAGTGTTGTCCTTGATGGCAACTCACTCAGAGGTTGGTACAGGTGCTCAAAGGTTGGTACAGGTGATGGCAACTTAATCAGAGGACAGATCTCAATACAGCAGGACAAGAAAGAGATATACGCAGGTTCATCAAGGAGAATCAGCATATACACGCAGGTTGGATACAGTAAAAGCGCATACATGTGAAAAGTACCTTTGGTCCGTGGCAGTTAGTCCTTGGAAGTTGTGCCTATGGTTTTGGACCATGGTGTCTCGACGAACGTGTTGATCCCTAGTTTTGAGTTGATGGTATTAGTTTGTTATGGTTTTGGACCATGGTATTGAGCAAGGCCTAAGGCTATATAAGGAGAAGATCATTAGGCAAAGTGTGGTGCAATGGGTGTCTGATGAAGTGAGAAGATCTGGTATTTGTTGGGTATCTGTTCGGGACGCTTGGCAAGGGTCGGATCTGATAGCGAAGGCATAAGTAATTATTTCTAGATCTGCACGCGGGTTTCCTTTGGAGAAAGCGCGTATACACGCGGTTTCGGTACAGTGAAGTAGCGTATGCATAATAAGATTTGATATTTCAGGTTGCTGTTGATTCTGGTGGTTGTTGCAGAGTTCTGGGCTCTGGTTTGGGTTCTGTGTTCTTGATGACAGGGTTTCAGTGATTCAGTATTGGGTTGTTTGATGAACTATGATACAAGTATAAGTTGATGATTGTATTGCAGTAATGTTTGTTTTGTACTCTTGGATCCAGTCTGAAAATTGATGAAACGTGGTCCCTGAAGATTGTAGGGTCAGCACCTACGTACTAGTAAATGAATCAGCTAGTACAAGAGCTGAGGGGGTTGTAGCTCCCTTCCAGAAGTAGTTGGAAAACGAGAGAGGGTTGTAGCCCTCTGCAGGTTGTAGCCTGCATACTGGTAAAGCACTGCACCAGTACATTGTAGAAGAAGTTTCTCATTAAAGAAGAAAGAAACGAATTGCAGCAGGTGGTTTTCACCCACATTGGGTTTCCACCTTATATCATGGTGTTCATGTGTGTGGCTCTTGTGTGATGTTCTGTTCTGTTATACTGCACCTGTTTACTGTTAATATGCTTAAAAATGTTCTGATGCATTTACTGAAGATTAAGCTAACTGAATTATAAGATCTCTGGGTATACGCTAGTTGCTTTAGACACAGTCGCGTGTACACGCGGGTTCACTTAATTGAAGTAGCGTATATGAATCTGAGTATGAAATTGAAAAGTTTTATCTGATCTGATAATACTGATTCACCCCCCTCTCAGTATTATTTCCAGCATATAGCAATTAGAGTACCAAACGTGAACAGTGTCTGCAAAACCAATTAATATGTATTGATTGGAGGATTAAATTTTTATAAGAGTGTTGTATGCGATATCATGTAACCTTAAATACAGAAACAAAAAATCCTCAACGCATACAAGGAATCAACTAAACTTCACCTTTATAGTGGGGTAAGGGTACTAGTGGTACTGGGGTACTTGTGCTGAGATACCAAGCGTCTAAATATATCATAGTTGCACTTTAGGACTAACAAATGTGAATATAGGGGGATGCTTGCTGGCCTATCAGTATTTAATTAAAATATGTCTTTGAGATTACAATACTAGTATGGTAGGTGTAAAAGAACATGGAAAAGTGGACATGCATTACCAAGTTTCCTAATAATTGATGACGTAAGATAAGGAAAGACATGGAAGTAAGTTCTAGTAAGTTGAGGTTCAATGGTAATTTACAAAAACTCCATACATGATAGTACTACAACATAGGAGATGAAAATTATATAGGCATACTTCTGAAAAAAATGTTACTTTAACCTTAATTTACTATAGATGGTATCAAAGCCCATGTTCAACTCACAAACCTAATGGGCTTAGGGTAAAGTTGACATGCTATGATAGTGCGTACCTGGATCTACAAGATAGTTTTTAGGTGCTAAAGTATTACTACTTTTGGTATATAGGTTTCTCCATTAAATTATTTACAAAATGATTCTTATTCTTTGAGGAATGAAACACTTAGTACTCTTTAAAATTAATAGATAGAATGTATAATTACAGATGGACC
Source organism: Pinus taeda (assembly GCA_000404065.3). Taxonomy (NCBI): domain Eukaryota; kingdom Viridiplantae; phylum Streptophyta; class Pinopsida; order Pinales; family Pinaceae; genus Pinus; species Pinus taeda. The sequence goes on from APFE030231076.1 coordinate 154,846, forward strand.
AATAACTTCAGGTTTGGTAGTAGTCTATTGTACGATTAGCAACCTAGGTTTATGGAACATTATTTTGAAAGTCATTTGCTAATATCACTGGGAAATAAGTGACAGGAGGAAGCTATATCCGAATAGTTGTACGAAATATAATTAGCAGGTACCAGTAATAACGTAAATTGAGTTAAGTTTGTGACAAGGAGTGGGGGAGATAGTAGTGGGCTACTTGATAACATTGCGAAGACCAATTCTATTGTGAAAATGCAAGGTCACTTTACCAACCAAGAAGAACTGCACAACCTTCCAACATTTCTTCCACTTATAAATCAACACAATACTTATGAAAATCCAAGATAACTTTTGGAAATTAATTGATTAGAAATATTACAAAAGAATAAAAAGAGGTTAACCCTCTTCTTTTCCCATACAATCATATGTACGAGCTCCTGTAGATTAGCACTCTTATTTGAATGTGCCCATTGAAGATGGCGATGATAACAATTTTAATGGTTGTATATATTTGGAATCGCACCCAACAATGCCATTGATTCACATCATACAATGAATCTAAATCTATTTCTGAAATAGCATACACTCCCAAATCTGTTAGATAACAATATTGACACCCAATGTTCGGTATACAGACTTGTTGTGTTTTAGAAAGCTATTACTCAAACCATTGAACCAATATAAATATGAACCCTTTTCCAATACAACCAAGAAATAAAATAACCCCATAGAAGTAACCCAAACATATAGTTGTAATATATGGTAGGCACAGCAATGAAATAAAAAAGGATCACTAAAATGCAAGATACATTCACATGGGGGTTTACATCAAACTTTCAAAAAATAGTTCCAACATCCATACCAATGAACGATCATGTTGGTTTGGTTTGGGCTAACCTGTGTTTGATTTATACTTCACACCAACAAAACCCTCAATCACTCGCCCTTTTGGTAATGACCTGCAAGCAAATCACAATCTCACCCGATGTGACTATGGGAGGATACATAACTAGGTTTCTGTAGCCTTGAAGGATGATGTGATTTCATTTTTTATGTTATATTTTATTCTTAACATTCATAAATCACTTCGCTGCATTCATTTAATCACTTAAACATATCATATCAATCCATAAATCATCATTATGTTAAATAAAGTGCAATTGTAATAAACTGCTATGCTACAATACATAATAAAGAAATATACACACGAGACATCGATTTTACCATGGTTCACCCAAATGTTAGTTACATCCACAGGAACTATTTCTTATAATAAGAAATCTTGTACAACAAATAGTTCTTCACCTATGCACTAAATTACAGCTCGTTTATGCACTTAGGTGAAAATATAGGCCTTTGTGCAATCAGTGGTAGAATCAGACTTCTATGCAATCAACTGCAGAGCCTTGCTTCTTTTCCCAAACAATATATCACAAATTTCAAACCATAACATAGATATAGATCCCAATGATGATTATTTTCTTATTGCTTGACCCTATATATATTATTACATCAAAGGTTATATTGTTACAATACCATTGTCCAAATACCATGGACTTCCTTAAAAAAATAGTTAAAACCATTGATCCTTTACATTATCACATGATTTTACAAAAATGAGGGGCTTTGGCTGATTTTGATTCCCTTATAGCACATGGTATATTCCAATTGCTTCATTGTGTGGTCCACTCTATACTTCATTGCACGTTCCACTATGCACTCTGCTCCACAAAATGCAGAATCTTTGAAAAAACTAGGCCAAGCTGGGATACACCCAACGAGCCACCAATACTCACATGTGACTCATCCCGAGTCACCCAGCTTCTTTACATTCATACGTCACAATTTCTATCTACTTTGACATAATCCAAAATATATTGAGGTAACTCGCTACATCGAAGCTCTCTGAAGCATAGTTTATAGTCCAATTCCCACTTTCAACTGCCAGTGGCGCTAAGAATTTTCTCCTTTCTTCTTCACATGGAGGTTTTGGGAACAGGGTTGTCCCTCTACAACTTCAACCTACTTCCATTTACTCTTCCTTGGCTCAATTCTCCATTTAAATTCTCTAATTGAACTTCACCTCCATCAGTAAATACTTGGTAATGTAGGTGCCCAACCAATGCATCTTGAATTTTCTTGGAATTTTCACAAACTTACTATTATAGAGGAGAACAAGGTCTCCTAGCTGGAACTTCATCTGCTTAAATGTTTGTCATGCCACATCTTTTCTATTTCTTTTTCTACCTACTGATGAAATCTTGCTATAAATTTCTCTCCTTCCAAAGCAATCAACTGTGACATTCTTTCCTCCATTATATCAAGGTTTGCCATATCTATAAAATTTGTAATCCTCAAGCTAGGCACAATGTATTCCATGGGAATCACCACTTATTTCCCATAAACTAACCTGAAGGGTGTCTTCCCTGTCAACTTTTTACATGTGGTCCTACAAGCCCTTAGTAATGCTGGAATTCAAAAGTCCCAGTCATCTCTATTCACATTGCATACCTTAGTTAGTGCATTCTCCAAACTCTTATTGAATGCTTCTACTGGTTAAATAATTCATGTTGTTATCATCTTATCCAGCTCCATCTTTACCTTCTACATTGGATTTTTCCTATAAGGTCTTTGTTTCACTGGCTTCATATTAGGCTTAAGGGGAATCTTCATGACCCTTTGATCTCCTACTATACCCTTCATTTATGAAAACTTGGTGGGAGATAGTTCTTGGTATTCATGAGGTAACTTTGTAAATTTACTAATTGTCTCTTCATCCCAATAGTATCCTATTGTTTCAAACATAGGCTCCTTCTCTAATCCCATGTTGACCTTCTTATTCTTCATTGGATTCGTTATCTCTGGAATTCCTGGCTCAGGTCCAGTTACTTTGCAGTATCCTTTGGATTATGTTATGTCAATGTTGTGAGGATTTTCTTCTTCTTCTATAGTAATGTTATAACATTCTAGTGCATTTTATCTTCGTAGCCCAATCATGTTTCTACCATTTTAATGGGATCGTATTCTCAAATATCCTCTTCTTAATTGTCTGAAGGGCCAAATTTATCTATGAAAAATCATCCTCAAATTTGAATGTTAATATGAAGCCATCAACCATGTCTGGCGAGTTTACTATACCATGTCAAAGATTTTCTTCCAAGTACCAGTTATTAGGGACTACCACTAATGTATGAATGAATCCATGTACCCATTCTTGTTGTGGAATCTCCTTCCATGCTATAGTGCATAACTGGATATACTTCCTAGGATTAGTTTCACCATCATATTTTATCTCTATTTCTATATTTATCTATCCAAACCTTATCCATATCAATCTTCAACATTCCTTCCATCCTCCTATATTCTTAATATGTGCACCTTGGCATCTAGTAGGGGTAGATTTTAGGGGTATATCTAAGGCTAATAAACTTTTATTATGTGGAATGTGTTGTTCATAATCATCAAGAAAAGTATTTAAATCACCCAAGCCATCATAAGAAGGCATATTACATACCTCAGATATCATACAATGAACTCATTCGATAAGTCCTACACAACACCTTGCAGATACTTCATGCAACCTATTCTGCTAGTTTTCCAACTCTTCTTCTGAGTCTGAGGTGAAAGAAATATCATGCTCCTAAGTCAAATTTCCTTCCACAATAGGGTTAACCCAATCATGTTCCTTTGTTTTCATTTGATAGATATTATCTATATCAGGTGTGAGGTATTCTTCTCTAACTGGTTTTGTATACCTTACCCCTTTTGATGGATCGAAGGGAACAATTACCCTCATATTGTTCCCTTCAAATATCATATGTCCCTGCTTTAGATTAATTATAGCCATATTGTCAAATGCTCAATAAAATCCAAGCATTTCAGGATAGGGGTTATTGTCATCAACGACCTCTATTACTTCAAAATCAGTGAAAGCACGAACTTTGTCAATGTCCACTGTTGCACCTAGTAATATTCCTATGGGGAAGGTCCTTTTGCTAATTTGACATCCTTAATTGAATAGGTGACCACTATTGCTCAACTTACCTATTAACTGCCATGTATGATCCCTTATGACATTAGCATCAAACCCCAGATCGAGTATAACCTAATCCATCTCATATATTCCTATTTGTGCACTAAGCCTCATCTCTCTTCCAGTTCTCTTTTGTCGATGAAAATTATTGAATGTGTGCATCACACTTCGCAGTGCTTCATTGGATGTATAGTAATGTATCAACTCCTAAAGCCCTTTGATAGCCTTTTAATCTCTTAACAATTTAATACAAGTCTATAGAAAATCTTTTAAAATACATGCTTAATTTTTTAATCATGGTCTTGTGTCGGAGCTGGATCATATGTTGAAGTTTAGCTTTGCATTGAAGCTTGATTCTCTACCAAAGCTGATGACACGTCACAACTAGTTTTTTGCTTTGGCTGTGCACTAGAATTGAACCTCCATCATCCATAAAGCTTCACTTTGCTTCCATAAATACTTATTTTTCCTTCTAAATATAAAAAGCATGAACTTTCTCAACATTTTTCAAACCCATGTACTTTCGTATTCTTTCTTCTCTTCTACTTTATCACTTGCGGTCGTAGTTCCAGTTCTAGTGATAATACTAATTTGAGGTTTGTCATTCTAATTTTCAGGAATTATCATTTGAATATTCTATGTAGGTTGTTGATTCCTTTTTCCTTGTATATTTTCCATGAGTACAGGGCATTCTTCAATTTCATGGTCAGAGGCTTTACACTGCTTACATGTCATTGCAGGGTTCTAACAATCTCTTGCAAGATGACCTGCCTAGCTGCACTTATAGAAAATGATTTGTCCACTTCTTCAACCAGTTCCAACAGCTCGACCTCTTCCTTGGTATCCTCCTCAACTAGCATGTTGTCCACTACCTTCATGTACATGTTTTTCTACTTGCACTTTATAAGTGCCAGCAGTGCACTCCATCATTAGTTAATAAGCTCAACAATTATTGTCATCATGTCCTATTGATTTACATAATTTGGAATATAGGCTTCTTGGAGTCTGCACATATTTTTATAATAGGTAATATTATTCTAAGCGATGTTGGCCTCTTGTCTTACATATCTCTCACCACAGGTTGGATCCTACATTTAAGTGATTCGGTGCCCCACTAGCCATGTAGTCGTTGAATATAGAACATTGTTCTTTAGAAGGGCCCTCTGATATTCACTTTGTACACCACACTTCTTCTCTAACTTCTTTAGTTTTCTTTATATCTTATATCTGTAGAGTTAGGTTTTCCAGTTGACTATCAATCTATTGCATACCTGCATTAGTATTGCCTACGCAAAGCTTCCAACTTCATCGCAATCTGTAGAGCTTCAAATTGACTTGTTATCTTTTGTTGTGTCAATGGTAATATGATATGCAGTAACATGAAAACTATAAACTATTATTGATGTTAAGGAATTTAGACTTCTGTGATCCATAACATTGTTTAGAGAATTTTCGGCGAAATCACATAAATGATCTTTTGTCGACATGTTTCGAAACGCATCGACAAAAGATCATTTATGTGATTTCGCCGAAAATTCTCTAAACAATATTCTTAATGTTGCTGTGGAGCTATGTCTAAGCTCATTTGATCCAATAATACCTTAAATTTTTTATCCAATTCCCAAACAGACTTAGTAGGTTTGTGTTTAGTTTCTTTCAACTCGGTGATGCACTACAATTCAGACTTCAGCTTCTTAAATTCTCTAATCAATGCTACTTTAATATATGCAAATATTCTAATATGATTACTTGAATACTTCATATACCATATCAATGCTCTATCTCATAATGTTGTAATGATCTGTGATTTCTTTAGAATTTAATCATTGATCTACTTCACAATCCATACATCTTGACATAAAAGCAATAATTGTTCTAGATCCTCCAATCCAACTCCTTTGAAAATATGAAGCTTAACATCATCAACCATATTCCTCCTTAGAGGGGGAGGGGGTGAGTAAGGGGAGGGGGGTGGGGAGTATGGGCAGTAGGGGAGAAGTGGGAGGGGGAGTGGGAGAGCGAGAGTCAATAAACCCCAGTTGTTACTAGATTTTGGCTTATGCAAACTCTCAGGCTAAGAAGGTGAATACTACAAAGTTACCTAGGGTTTATTAGAGTGGTTGTCTTCTCTTTAACTTTAAGATTAACTCAGAAGAGGACTATACACAGTCTCTACAAAGGTCTTCGAGTCTTTTCCATGAGCTCTCTCTCTGTATCTATTCTATATCCCTTTCCACTTTGTGTTTCTTTGATCTCTAGCTCATATTTACTCTCTTTTCTACCAAACATAAGTAAACTAGCAATCTCACTGCATATGTAACAATCCATTTCCAAATAGAAGCATCTTAATCAATGTTTCAAAGACATTAAATAATCACCTCACGGTCCTCTAAATAATCATCGTTCCACTTCTCTATAGGACACAACTGAATCTACTGCGAACTTAGTATTGAATCATCACAAGATGTTATGAATCCAAAAATCCACAACCCTCGAAATCTTCTTGTCAATTCTCTTGAGTTGCTATATTAGTTCAGGAGTACACACCATAGGTTTTCCACATTTAAAACAAGTATTTCTTTCAGTCAACCTCAATATCCACTTGTACAACTCAACAGGAAATGGTGGGAAGAAAATTTTGTATTGATTTGTAAAAATATACTTCTGTAACCGAGCTTTATATGTGAGATGAGGGTTTCCATCCCCTAGATTTGCAAATTTTCTCTCTTTCAATTCTAGCCAATATTGATTTTCCTTCTTCAACAAATGCCATAGATACATTTTTTGGTTTGGTTTAGGCTGAACCAGGTTCGATCTATACTGTGCACCAATAAAACCCTCAATAACTAGATCTTTCGGCAACGACCTGTAAGCATATCGCAGTCTCAACCGAGCTAACTATGTGGGAATGCGCAAACATGTTTTTGAAGCCTTAAGGATGATGCAATGTGGTATTTTATATTATATTTTATTTGTATCATTCACAAATCACTTCGACGCATTCCTTTAATCACTTAAACATATCATATGAAGCCATAAATCATGACTGTTTGAAATAAAGAGCAACTGTAATAAACTATTATGATACAATATATAATAAGAAAATATACACATGAGACACCGATTTTACTATTGTTCACCCCAATGTGGGGCTATGTCCTCAAGAATTGCTTCTTATAATAATAAATCTTGTACAAAAAATATTTCTTGACCTATGCACTAAAGAGTAGGTTGTCTATGCACTCAGCTATATACTAAGGCCTCTACACCCTCAGCTACAGTGCCTCGCCTTCTTTTCTGAAATAATACATCAAAAAAATTGAACTATAACACATATCTGGATCTCAACATTGATTCTTGTTGACACCTAATCCTTGTGATTGGGTGAATTATTGTAAATAAATAAATGAGAAATGTGAACAGTCATCGGGAGATGAACTAAAAAGTCTCTCCCTCATGTATATAAAAAACCTACCTAATTGAATGAATAATATGAATCAGTTTTTGTTTTGTGGAGTTACTGCCTGGCCTGACATGGTATCAGAGCCAGCTCCTTTTTTTAGCCTTTATGTCTTTGTAACTCCTCGTCTGCTTCACTTCTCCCTATATAGTTTAGTAATTGAGTGTCTGTATGCCTGTCTGATACTGCCTACATTCTGTCTGCAATATTCTATTTTATAAGACCTGCACCCTCCTCCTCTGAAGTGTTGTCCTGTCCAACATTGTCCATGCTATCCTGAAAGAAGCGTTGTACGTTCATTCTTTTTGTGAATGGTCTGACATGGTATCCATGCTGATTTTCGAAGGTTCTGACATGGTTCCAACGCTGTGTAGACCCTTCAGATCGAATTTCATGGTGTTTATTGAAAACTAGGCGGTGCTACGACAGTAATTCGCATACCTTAGTCACTATTTCTCCGTCTTATTCTTCGGCTTTCCTGTCTGTGAATACCGGCTTGAAGAGTCACGAGAATTTGTTTTTTATTTGTTGATTGCTATTGTTATTACATTCCTGTGCATGCTGATGATGCCATGTATTAAATCATTGTATATGTGCTTCAATCTAGCCGCCCTTGCTATGGTTTTGATACCGTGACCACCACCACTCATTGATGATTTTTGTTGTTACGCTACAAAGAACTGAATAGCCAGATTTTTTTGTAAGTAGGGTGGCCTGGAAGAGGTAGGCTGAGTGCTAAGCATCGAGAATACCTTGTACTGAGTGTTGAGCGACAAGGAAAGCTCACCATGAACCCTAAGCAGTAAGACTATACTGATTTTCCTGGTGGTGAATCGCAAAACCAGGAAAGAGACATGCTCGTAGGAATGAAAATGAGGATTTTCCACAAAGAACCCTCACCTCTCTCTGGACAGGCGCCTTGTAGCCTCGGTGGAAGCCTGGTGTACCCCTGTGTTGTTCGGTTGTTTAATTGGTTGAAGAGAAGTTATGGTGTTGCTTTGAGCGTTTGGTTTTTTTGGGACGGTTTGTCAACATTTCAATCATTGCACGTTGTATTCAAAGTGCCATCAGATTTCATTCGGATTGTTGGGATATTTTGGTTCTCCGAAGTCTTAAAACTGAATATATCCTTGGTGATCTGATAGCCTTCATGCAGGAAGCTGATCGGCTCGGCCTCTTCTTTGTACATAAATCTGGTCGGTCCATACCTCGATGAGCATATTGATTCGTGTTTGATATAATATTCGTTGATTGGTCAGAGAATATTGTAAATTTAAGATGTTGCAAATAATTTGTTAGGTATTGAAAGCTCAAAAATAGTGTTTACAATGGATTATTCTGCCCATGTTTATACATATTTTGAGGATTACATATTTTCCATACCACATCTCCATGGTGGTTGAAAAGCACAAAATCCTGATCTGAAATTATTTCCAATCACTTCTGTGGTTGAAAAGCACATAATCCTCATCTTCCTTCATAGTTGTGGAATTCAGGCATTCCTTATGGCTTGACATAATACCTCTGGCAATAATATCTTTGTCGTATTGCTACCAGAACATTGCTGCTACAATGCATTTTTTTCAACAGAAGTATTTTTTTCTCTATCAGCAGAAGCATTTTTTGTTACAGTATGCATTGAAGACGAAGATGAAGATATTTCATAGGTAGGGGGCTGACACCCTCAAGAAAAAAAGGCAAATTTGCAATGCAAGCTACCATGGAACAAAATTGAGCAGAAAAGAAACCAACAGAAAGGTAAAACTGATGATATAGACAAAGGTAAAGCACCTGAATCCACTCACTATGTTGAGGCACAATGTAACATTGGAGTAAATGAAGATTTGTTTAATGCTTCACTTGCTTCATGGAAAAATGATTGGTTGCATGATTCAGGAGCAACCTGCCACATGACTCATAGAAAATATTTTTTTGAGGATTTCACTCACAATGTTGATGGAGCAGTATACTTTGCAGATCAATAAAAAATCAAGCCATTAGGGCTTGGCACAATCAGGCTTAAACTGCCTGGTCTTCCAGACTTTCTTCTGGATCATGTTCTATATCTCCCACAACTTAAGAGAAACTTGTTGTCCTTGGTGCACATCCGCCAGCAAGGTCACTCCATTCATATGTTTGATGGAAAGCATGAGGTAAGAAAAGCATCTAACCACTCACTTGTCATGTGGGGAATAGAAGAAGAAAGGCTTGTCAAACTGCAAGGAACATCTGCTCATGCACAACATTTCTCATTAAATTATCATCATGAAGAAGGTACACTTCCATCAAGTTTATTATGGCATTCTAGATTTGGACATTTGGACTATGACAATCTCCGCTTATTGAAGAAAAATGGTGTCGTTGGTTTGCCTACAATTCCTAGAAATCTTAAGCAATGTGATGCTTACATTTTAGGAAAGCATAGGAAACAGTATTTTCATGATTCACATTCAAGAGCACATAGGAAACTTGAACTCATTCATTCATATTTATGCGGTCTAATGCCTGTTCCTTCTGCGAATGGAAATAAATATATCATGACGTTTATTGATGACTACACTAGAATGTGCTAGGTTTATTTATTGAAGAACAAATCTGATGCTTTTCAAACATTCAAGAATTTCCATAATTGGATCGAAAATGATGCACAATCTCATATTGGGTCTATTCACACTGATAATGGAAAAGAATACACATCAAATGAATTTGAAAACTATCTTCTCCAACATGGGATCAAACATCAAACAACTGTGCCTTATAATCCCCAACATAATGGTGTAGCTGAAAGAATGAATAGAACAATTTTGAATATGGTACGATCCACGACTTTCTTCAAAAATGTAAAGATAATGTTTTGGGCTGATGTTGTTCTATGTGCTGCATATATAAAGAATAGATGTCCATCTAATGCTATAAGAAACAGGACTCCTTATGAAATGTGGTATGGACATGTTCCTTCGGTAAAGCGTCTCAGGGTCTTTGGTTCCACCTGTTATGCTTTGATACCAAAGGTACATAGAAACAAACTTGGTGCTAGAAGCCGTAAGTGTATCTTCCTGGGGTATTCAAACACCTCCAAAGCATATCACCTCTATGATGAAGTAAATAAGAAATTTTTTGTTTCTAGAGATGTTATTTTTCTTGAATCATCCAAAACTGACAATGTTGTTGAGTGGCAACTTGATCGCTTGGATAGATTCGCAAAAGAAAAATCATTTCAAGAATTTGATAATCAGATTCCACATCTTGAAGGGGGATTCCTATACTAGATCAACATGTGGAATCTTCTTCTGAAGAACACTCTCTCCCGCATGAAACTCCAACAATGGATGATGCTTTAAGTGATGTAGTTGATAGAATTGGGAGACTCAATCTTGATTCAGTCCCAACTCAATCAACGGAGCAGCCTGGACCATCTGAGAAAGGTCCCCCAAAGTGGCTGAAAAAGACACTTGAAAGTGTTCATCCTGATGAAGTTGGAAAAACAGGAACCAGAAATTCAAACCGGCAAAATGGAGGTGATGTAGATGACTCTAATTCACCTCTTGATATGGATGTGTCTTATGATTGTGAATTGAAATTGTCTATAGATTTTCAACCAACTTACTTCAAAGAAGCTGCTTCTCGTGATGAATGGAAAGAAGCGATGCAAAAGGAGTATGATGCCCTCATAAAGAATGGCACTTGGAAGCTGGTCGATCCTCCATTAGGAACCAAACCAATTGGCTGCAAGTGGGTCTACAAGAACAATTATAAAGTTGATGGTTCACTTGACAAGCACAAAGCTAGGCTTGTGGCAAAAGGTTTTGCATAGAAGGAAGTGGTTGATTATGACGATACTTTTGCCCCCACAGCAAAATGGGCTACCATCCAGACACTCTTTGCACTAGCAGCTCAGAACGGTTGGAAAGTCCATCAAATGGATGTAAAGACTGCCTTCTTGAATGGAGATCTAAAAGAGAATGTTTTTATGTCCCAGCCTGAAGGATTTGCTGTGAAAGGACATGAACATAAAGTATGCAAATTTGTGAAGTCCTTTTATGGCCTCAAACAAGCACCACGAGCCTGGTATGAAAAACTAACTGAGCATCTTCTGAAACTCAACTTCAATCATTTTGATCTTGATGATGCAACTTTATTTGTCAAGAAAGTTGGCAAAACAGTTGTATATCTTGTGGTATATGTAGATGATCTTTTAATGACAGGGAACAATGAAAGCTACATTGCATCAATAAAGAAGGAATTGGGGAAAAGTTTTGAAATGATTGATTTGGGCTATGTTCATTACTATCTTGGCATTGAATTTACCCAACATCCAAAGTCCATATTTCTTTCTCAAAAGAAATACATTGGAGATTTGTTGAACAGGTTTGGCATGACAGAGTGCAATCCTCTTACTACTCCAATGGAACAAAACTTAAATCTCACATCTATTGAAGGAAAAGAATTTGAGGATGCAACAAAATATAGACAGCTTGTAGGAAGTCTCAACTACCTAACTACTACCAGACCAAACATTTCATTTGCTGTTGGAATTCTCTCCAAGTTTATGCAAAAGCCTTGTGAGGGACATTGGTCTGCTGCAAAAAGAGTTCTAAGGTACTTGAAGGGAACTCAAGACTTTGGAATCAAGTATACACGGGTGAACAACTTCAGCTTGATTGGATACTCTGATTCAAACTTCGATGGAGACAAAGAAACTAGAGTATCTACTTCAGGATATGCTATGAGTCTTGGATCAGGAGTTGTCTCCTCGAGATCATGCAAACAATCAGTTCCAGTAGATTCCACAAAAGAAGCAGAATATGTGGTAGTAGCTGAAGCAACAAAAGAAATTGTGTGGCTCAGGAAAATTCTTGAAGATTTCTAAGTAAAACAAATACAATCAACTCCACTCATGATTGGCAATACCTCTACAATAAATTTGGTGAAGAACCCAAGGTTCCATGATCGAACAAATCATATCAATACTAAATATCATTTGATTCGACATCATGTTGAGGCCAAAACAATCCGTCTCCATCATTGTTCCACAAATGAGCAAATTGCAGACATCTTCACCAAAGCACTTGGAAGGGAAAAGCTTGAATGATTCAGAATGATGCTTGGACTCACCAACATCCCTTCAAATTAAGGGGGGGAATGTTGACACCTAATCCTTTTGATTGGGTGAATTATTGTAAATAAATAAATGAGAAATGTGAACAGTCATCGGGAGATGAACTCAATAGTCTCTTCCTCATGTATATAACAAACCTACCCGATTGAATGAATAATATGAATCAGTTTTTATTTTGTGGAGTTATTGCCTAGCCTGAAAATTCTTTTGTTATTACTTGACCCTATATATATGTTGCAGTGGTTACAACCACCCTCAAAAATTTTGTCTTAGCTTTATTTTGGAGCCTCCATACCAACCATTTTTACCAGCATGTCTTGTACTAAGTAAGTACATATGCTTCAGATGAGTTTTAGTGGCATGTTAGCCTGTGCATGACAACTTGGTTTCCTCCCACCAGAGGCTCTCATTCAGGACTTAGGAAATTTTCTGGCTGAGAAGCTCACTCGGAAAATTGCGCAATTTTGGAGGGGAACCAACCTTCCCTCTAGAAATTATGGAATCCTATTGGGCTACCCGATGGACTCCAGAAATGCACAATCTAGTTACCCAACCTTCCCTCTTAAAATTGTTTAATATACCCCAGCACTTGGCTTCAGCTAAGAAATTGTGCAATTTTGACTGACAACCAGGGCTTTAGTCCAAATATTGTGCAATGCAATGAGGGATAGTCAATCTTGCTCAGCCCAAAGACTATGAAAATATCATCCCCAGGCTTGTAGACTGTTGCATGTTCTTTCAGGTTGACTGGTTACCTCCAGAACTAAGAAATCTTGATTCGCATGCATGGGTTGCTTTTCCCAAAAAAGGGAAAAAATAGCAAAAAGAAGAAAAGCATCCCTAGATTTTAGGGATCTTTTTCTAGTAGTGAGAGGTTACATGCAAAGATCATTTAGAGACTTCCCTCCAAGTGTCACTTTTTCCTATATTTGTAGCATGTGTGTCATAAGCCCCATCCTTATCAAAATTATTTATTCGACGCTGCAGAGCTCATTCCTCACATCAATCTTGGAGCTCTAACATCCCACTTTGCATCTAGGAGTCTTTGGCACATTCAACTCAGATTTTTCTGAGCAAGTCTAATTTTCATTTTTTTTTCTTCTTTTCTATCTATTTTGTATTTCGCTTTGTCTGAATGTTGTTTCCTTCATTTTGTTGAATTCTTGTTGTTGTTTTGTTAGCCTATAGAAGCATTGTTTCAAGTTTTCTGTAGCATCTCACTGCTATCTCATGTATGACATTATTTTTGCACTAGTTTTTTGCATGCATGATCATTGCACTCACTATTTTCATGTAGAATTATTCAATCTTGTTTACAGTTAGCTTCACCATACATTCAAACCTTTTCATCTTTTCAATCACCTGTGGGCAGGTTTAGGCTGCCACTGCCCAGATATTGCCTTTCCCGGATAGAAATGTAGATTTGTGAGAGTGAGTGCTCTGCCATCCTCCCAGAAAATTCCCAAATCTAGCTAGCACTGACCTCTAGGATTGCATTGCACAATTCTGGAACGTAATGTCCTATTGATTGTAGAAATTGCACAATGAAGTTTGTGTGTTTACATGTCATTGCTGAATGAAACTATGCATTGCACAGTTTTAGTACTCAACAAGCCAGGCTGGAGTGTGCATTGTGAAGTTCCAACAATCAGTCAGGCTCCTGATAGCCTAGACTATGCCTTGTGTAGTTTTAGTAGTCAGACTCCTAGCCGCCCAGTGAAAATTGTGCAATCATCCCAGTCAGTCACCTAAGTATCTTACATGTCAGTCCCCAAAGTAATTATGGTTTTCAACAGATCGATTTCTTGCCTTGAGTGTTTCTATCTCTCTAGGTACCATTGGTGTTCATCCATCTCTCAGAACATCAAGTTCAATGGCCTCCAAGAGAGTACGGTCAAAGGACATCGTTGAAAGTGCAACTGGAGATGTAATTGAACAAGTGTCTATGAGCTTGCCTATCTACAAAGCCACCAAATTACTCATACACAAGGGCATCAAGATGAAATGGTAGGACATCAATGATGTATTCTTAGGCACATTTGAGGAAAATCTATAAGACTGTAGGGTTTATGTCAACATTCACAAGTTTGGCTTGTATCAGATTACATGTAGGTATCCCATGTTTCCCTACGCATACATGATCCATTAGATTGTCTCGCACACTGGTCCTGAGACAATGATGTTTAGCAGTGTCAGGAGGATAGAACTTGCTACCTTTAGGGTGAAGGACTTTGAGGAGATGAATCACTTGCCACAGCTGGTGACCACTATGGAGAAACCCTTCGTCAAACCTAGCAGTAGTGCAAACTCAAGAGATATCTTGAAGAGTTGTGCGAAAGAGCCAGCAAAGTTTAGGACAACACCTAGCCAGGTTTACAAGATGAAGATATTGCGGAAGGCATATTAGTACTTGGTCATCTTTGCATAACATTTATATGATCAAGAGACCACAAAGACCTTCCCGTAGAGTTCGTTGATTCCGTTGGACCAATTGGCCAATGAAGGAATACCTTCCAACTGGTCTGACATGTTGGCTCTTAGGTTGAAGGAATAGGTGACAGAATCCTGATGTCCACCCAAGGGTTAGCAAATGGAGATATTCATGTATTCTTACATTCTATATGCATTCTGTGCCCATTAGAAATTCCCAGGCTTAAGTTGGGCATGGAAACCTTTAGAAACCTCTGTGCACACTTATTGTAGATTTTTCTCCAAAATAAGCTTCTGCAGAGTTACCACACAGTTTTGAGACCACTTTGGCACCCCGATGTATAAGATGATATTGGAGCATAATACACCTTGCATACCACAAGCAACGATGGAGGCATTGATTGATATAATAGATTGGTATGCCTCACCCCTTGGCACCTTCATATGGATGTACAACATGGAGAAGGATCCACATGTTTTACCAAAGTTTTCCATGAACAAGTTCATCATGCAACAGGTGTCATATCACATCCCGATAGGGTTGTCACTGAGACTGCACAGGAAGAAGAAAGAACGTTGGCCTACTCTTCCTTTGTGGATCATGTTTGACACCAGATGTTTCAATCCACCCACATTTCTTGGTGAAGGACCACTCTGCGAGAGTCTAGTTTCCTTGGATCCACGGGGCATGTCATTGGTGTGAGGAAGACCCATGGAGATATTTTTATCACTTCTCCATGCTCAATGAACCAGTTGACATATTTGTAGAGTGGTTGGCAAAGAAAAAAGAAGAAACATCTCAGAGAGCACCATCATCAGCAGTAGCAGAGTGTAACATACCTGCACATGGCAAAGTCAAGAGAAAGGTTGTTGACAATGCAAAGACAGAACAAGGCCTCATGTTCAAAGCAAATCCATGTGTAGTGAAAGAATCTTCGAGGATTGAGGATAGGAGGTGAAAATGTGACAAGAGGATCACATAAAGGCTAATAGAGAAACAAAGTATGGAGGAAACATAAAACGAGTTTCAATAGTTGAAGCAGCAACTCCTGGAAGAACAGGAGGTGAGAAGGAGAGATAAGGAAGCACGAAAAAGATAGGCACAATAGGGGGCACAACGTGCATATATTAATGAAACTATGCCCATACAGGTTATAGACTCATCTGAGTAGTTGACATAGAGGCAACAACATGAGTATTCATAGGAGTATGACTTAGCTCAAGAGATTAAACCAATGCTAGAACAGATGGACATGGATATGGACCAGCTAGAGTTAGATCAGGATATTGACCCCATTCCACCTAACTGAGAGGTCACCCCATCGACATCGCCAAATTTGGATGCAGAACAAGTCCCAAGCGATCAAGGAGACACAGAGATCCTTCAAGACAATCTAGAGGTGGAGATGCACAACGTATCTTTCAACGAGTCACAACACAGATTTGTGCAGTTGCACAGAGTTCCCACTCTGGACGTTCACATATCTCTTGCGCAATTTGAAGAATGAGTGATCATATCTGATGTGTGAAAGAATCCAACAACATTGGTTGATGCTATCAAAGCATATGCCAAAGCCATCAACTCGAGTGTTTGATTCTTGATAGAAGAGAATGAGCGCATGGATAAGGAGTTACAAGAGGCCAATAAGGGAGGAGAATAGGCTACATCATTTCCCAGAGTAGAGTTGAAGAGAGTGATAACTTATGAATTATAATCCCTCGGGACAGTCATGCGGGTGTTGAATTCCAGATTTGGCACCATGCATAAGTTAGTTGTCGATCTCAACGGTTTCCAGTAGATTGTGCTAGAGAGCATGAATCTTGTAGAATATGCACACTGATTGCATACAAATATAGACAATGAGGTACGAAGGAGCCCCATTACATTTGCCAAAGCTGATGAAGACAGAGGTGGTAGAATTGAAGGCAGACATCCGAAGTCTGATCTAAAACTATGAGGAACTCCCACAGCTCATCACTAGTTTGCAGGCTTCACATGCACAGATGCTTAGAAGCATGGATGTCATTGTGCACGCGCATGTGGTCCCATCTATTAGCACACTCACTGAGGCAAAGTCAAAAAACCAAGTTCGAATGTATCCAGACATGTACTTTCATGAGTTGATGCGTGTAGCCACCATCAAAAACTTGGAGATTAACACAAACACTATGCATTAGTATGTTGTTGGTCCTGCTCCACTCAAGACTATGATGCACATCTTATTATATGAGTTGGAAAGAGGTTCCAAATCAATATACTCAGATGCAACCGAGGAGAGAGTTCGCTTTCAATAGGATGTCACCATTGAGCACGTGGAGACCATCACAAACTACCAAGCTTTGCATCAGTTCACCATTATCGATCATCATGAGGATGTCAAAGAGTTCATCTTCACACAACCAGCCAAGTCTTAGCATTTTCTTACATGGCTTGCACAAGCCTATTTTGTCTCACATGGTTACATGTGCAGATCATAATGCAACATCTTATAAAAGTGAAATACCAAGTGTCGGTAGTAGAATGTAACAGTCATGTAGTTTGAAGGGTAATGAGGGTAGGTGAAGAGACACAAAGGGTAATGTCAAGGGTGACCCCAACCATTTCTATTTATAGAACCTCATAACTCATTGTACAGGCTTTCGGGAGCCATGTTTCCTATAGGTGTATCTTAGAGAAAGCTTGGAGTGTATTGTAATGAGCCTTGGCTTCTCCACAGTGCAGAGCTAGTATATCTCTTTGGAAGAGCAGGCAGCATTGACTATAATGTTTCATTGTCGGGACTAGTGGTTGGCCATAGTTGTATATATGATTGGATCTTTTACATTCTTAATATAACAGAGCCAACACATTTCATGCATATGTTTTTATTGTATTTCAGCTATCTTGCTTGCTCTAATGATATATGTATTTGTTGTTTACACACGTATGTATGGACTTTTCTATATATGTTTGTACGAATCTTATCAAGATGTGAAGTTGTTCTAACCATCATTTTGAATTGTTGGCTAACCTTCTTTCCATCTTGTGATGTATCTCTCTCGTGTGTTCTCTTCCAAGCTGCGTGTTGTCATATTCTTCTAAGGGGCACACTCATACCCCTGTTACGTGTGTTAAACCCATTCATGAACCTTCCTTGACTTGCTGTGCATGTCACACCTTGCTACTAACAAGGACATCTTACTCACCTCTGCGTGTAACCGTGGTCAAGGCGATACCATACTATCCAACTATTGGGACTCCTACACCAAATGGTCTGAGGTCTAGTTGGCACTTCTTACTAGGGAGATTCCCTGGCATGTTAGCAGGCCAAGCATCGTAAAAAATATACATTTACATCAAGGGTTATGTCATCACAATACCATGGTATTCCTAAAAAGTTACTAAAACCATTCATCATTTACATTATCACATGCTTTTACAAAAATTAGGGGCTTCAATCCACTCTGACACCCTTATAACACACGGTAGATTACAACTGCTTCGCTATGTGGTCCACTTCTCACTTCGTTGTTTGCTCCACTACGCACTTTTCTCCACAAAATGTAGATTCTTTGTCAAAAACTTGGCCAAGTTGGGTTTCACCCAAAACAGCAACATGAGAATGCTTCCCCTGTATATGTTCCAATTTCACGGTACCAACGAGAGACAAAGTAAACAATTGGGAATAGATTCCAATCAATGAATCAATTAGTTGTGATATCGATTTGTTGGTGCACCCAGCAATTCAAAAAACTCACTTGGAGGAAACACACACAATGTTCATAGATTCCCAGTAGTGTTGTAGAATGTGATTTAGTCACATCAAAAAACAAAGCTAATGAGAAATAGTTATGTGAGAATGCAAATGAACTGGTTTTGGGGTAATTACAATTGGGTATCATTGTAATGCCACAACAACTTAATCATTATTTTGTTATATGTGAATTAGATGATGTAGAGATTATGATTGTCTTTTATAGTGACAATGAATTAACATATTGAAAACTGAGAAAGCACATGACCATTCAACAACTTCATAGAATTTAAACACCATGAAACAAAAAAGGTTTGTGGGTATACAAAAATAAGCAAACAACAGTGGTATACGTGTGTGTGTGTGTGTGTGTGTATACAGAGACAGAGAGAGAGAGAGAGAGAGAGAATTAATGGTGGCATAACCATGTTCACTATAAGGAAGGGTTTAATGAAAAGTATCATGAGTTACAAACATCAATTGAAATACCCTACCAGGAACATATATTGAGGAGATACTTAAAATATATGATTATAGGTAAACATTAGATGGAGGATACAAGTATCATCGGGTACAATTTCCTTCAAATTTGTTATGGCCACATATTAAGACATTCAATCTTAAATTTACGCAACTAATTAAAAAATAATTAAGTTTTGGCATCAACACTATGCTTTAGGTTCAACATATAAAATATATAAACCTTAGAATAGGAAAATAAAGATTGAAGGTATATTATGTCCATCATTGAAATAAGGAAACATCACTTAATTGAATAGCCATTATGCTATAATGGAATGCTATTCACACCTACATGATACAAGAATATTTCCTACATAGTTGAACGATCTTTGATGGATGGGATATGTATGCGGGACAAGATAGAATATCACTCTAACCTACAGTAATATTGGAAATTAAGTGTTCAATTACAAAGATTAGAAGTAGACAATTCATAAAGATTTTTATGAATGTTTTCAAGATCTGGTATAGTAAACTTCGTCGTATAAAATAAATTTAAATGGTAGGAAGGTCCTATTATAATCAACAAGTTAGGAATTCAAGAAAGCAAGTGAGTATTGGATTGAAGGTTATAATATTAATGCATTGGATTACCGTGGCTAATTTAAAACCCACATTCTACATGGAACAAGGATTATCTAAGTTCAGTATAATAAATAACTCATCAAAAGAAATATCCTTGACTAGAGTGATATGCATGTTGATACAATTAAATTATTATTATGAAGGAAGTGAATGCATGAGTATTCTAAATATTAGACCTTTACGGTTGAAGATTAAAAAACCAAGGATATTTTGAACGAAAATATTAGAACAAGTGATAATATTTTGGAAAAAAACAGTATTACCAAGGTAAAACATAGCTGAAGGGGTGAGCACCGCGATTGAGGAAGATAGAAAAAATACTTGTAAAATTAACATTCAATGCCTCAATACAAGTGGCAACACTATAATAAGGGACTCGATTTATCCATATTGGGATGAAATCAATAAAATGTAAGAACCATGTGTAGAATTTTTTTCACTCGATTTTGCCAGAATTTTGTGTCGTGATAGGAGAGTATTAAAATAATAAGTGTATTGTGATTTAGTTCGTAGACAGAGCTAAGAAAATATGGAAATTGGTTGTGATACTCAGAATGAAACGATCTAAAAAATAGTTTGAATTATAAATCTATATGGTTGAATGAATAAAGAGAAAAAGGATTAGAAAAAGGAAAGTACATTATGTTGGGTCAGTCATGAAATTTGTGAACAACCAAATACTTTTGATTACCAACATTGGTGTGTAAACATCTAGGAAAAATAGGCAAAGTTATACATAGTTAAGTCCACTTGAAGGTTCTTTTAATTATCACATAGAAGCCATAAAAATTAATAAAATAAGTATATGCACAATTGATACAATAATATCCACTTTATAGCATGCCACAACTAGGCCCTTCATAATTGCTACCTATATGCAAGCATTAGGAAAAGGAATTTTGTATATTGAAAGTTATAAATAATAATATTTAGGTTAATGGGCATGGTTGTTGGGTCTATTGTAGTAAGTTATTTATGGTACTGACCTTGTCCAATGCATGAGAATAGAATGTGAGTGAAGGTGCCCATTATGGAGCATATATTCAACATATGTGTTGAAAGAGGAGTAAGGTTCAAAGGCAAGAGTAGTTATGCTCTAGCATTTTGTTATCACAATAGATGAAATATAGTGCCACTTGGAGGCATGCAAGGTAGGAAGTATCTTCTTTTCTGTCTAAAAAAATGTATCACTATGTAAAAAATAGGTACATGCTAAATTCCACTTAATTGAGTGACAAATGTTACAAGTAGAGATGAGGGAGACCTTTTGGCGGAACCCATCGTATTATAAATCACAAAGAGACCAGACTACAAATTCAAGTTGTTGCTCAAGTTAAAGTGCATGGTAAGCCTTTACTTCTGATGGAAATACAAGCACCTGAGAAGATGGGAAAGAGAAAAGTTCTGGAAAAAAAACTAATTAACGAACACTGAGGAAGGTGTTAACAAAAGGGGAGGAGAATGCAATATCCATCTGTTTCCATAGTATTTTTTTCATTATTCTAAGTTATGTTGGATAGAATGGTGGAAAATTTGTTGGCATAATTCTATACAGAAATATTTTATTAAATTAATAAATAGAATTCAAGTATTCAGAATGAGACAAGTGGAAAATGAGATTCTTGCCAAAGAATGATAAACAAAAAAAGCTCATCAGTAAATGAGATTGGAATATTCTTTCATGATAATAATTCTAGATAAACTTAATGGAGGAGAGAGAAAAATACATTAAGTTTCTTAGCTAGAGAAAGATACTAAGTTTGAATAACCATAAAATAATCATGGGAGAGAAAGGTGAGCTTCTATGGAAAATCCTAGATGAGTGGATAAAAAGGTCTACAAAAATGGGACGTCACTAAAAGAAACTCTATCATGAAAGAAAGGTATTAAATACCAAGTGAAGCGATCGACAGGGGTGGTTTTTCCATAGAAAGAACTCTTAGCTTAGGGGTGAACTGGATGAATTAGTTCTCGTTTGGGTGGATAAGGTGTCAGATTCCCAATTGTGATTTCTTTGAGCGATTTTGGCTAGGTTAGTTGGGTATTGTTTGGAATCACTAATATATCATGTGAAATAGTACATGAAATATTAGTTGGGTATTTTTTGTAATTACTGATATATTATGTGAAATATTAGTTGGATGTTTGTATAATATGTTAGTATTTTGCGATGTGTTTTGTTGGATTTGGTTAAATGTTGTTGAGATTTGTTAGTACTATGAATATGTATGTGGCTTAGAATAAGCCGAAAGTCTATGTTTTGCATCCAGTCTATAGAACAATCTTGAATAACAGATAAATTTCTTTCCAAGTAGTACATTAATGCAGAAGTGATACGTATACCTATGTGGATAATTTTGTTTCCTAATATTGTGGTTTCTACAAAAGTAATGGAAGACACCAATGGAATTAAAACTAGGAAGTTTGGAATCCATCATGATAAAACAATTAGAACTCGATGGGATTTAATTTTAGAACCAAGTTATACCCTCAATAGCTAGGTAATTGTGCTCCTCAGAAAATAGAAGTGTTTAATATTGATAGTATGAATTTCCCCTTTTAAAGGCTGCGTTCATAGGCATGTTAAATTATTTACATTAGTTATACAACACACTACACTAAACTAGAAAAGGTGATTATTCGATGTACAATTTTTCCAATAGAAAATTCTAGTGAATGTAGGGGAAAATAATTCTAAAGTTTAAGTGTAAACAATGGGTGGCCAAGTTCGTAAAACTAGGGAGATTGTTGCCCTTATAATTAGTGGAAAAAAGGGACCTTTATATGGAAAATATTAGCAATGAACATATGATATGAGAAATTCAGTATTAACAGTGTAAATCGTTAAATAGAGATTGAGGTAAAAGATGTGTTTATCCAACTGAATTATATTTCCTTAATCACTTAAAGAGTGATGTCATAATTTAGTCATAGAGTTACATTATCTAGGATGGGTAGATGATAGAGATATACCAAGAATTGAATAAAAGTATCTGAGATATCCTTTCCAAGAATATTGGCCAAAACTATTCTTTCACACAGTGTATATTGAATACTCTTGATAGTCATAGCTTGAGCTATGCACATAGCATAAAGAGGGGGGAATCAATAGCTTATGTAAAGAAAATAGGAAACAATTGGTATGTTGAACCATTAAGCTAGATTATTATGCTATGCTAAATATTGCCTTTCCTATTATAGGAGAAATATGGATCAGTCAAACCAAGAATACTACAAGAACAACAACGAAGATAATCTTCTATTCATTATACAGAAATTTTTACACCTTATCTTAACCCAAAATATTAAATTAAATTTCACAGGGCATATAACCGTCATCACATAATTATCAAGAATCTCAATTTTCTAACTAAAGTTTTTATTCCTTGGGAAGGAAATAGTTGGAGAAGTTGCACACAATGACGAGTCTATTATGAAAGGTAAATTAAATTACTAACATGGTATTAGCTAACTAAATGCATGATCTTAAGCGACTATTTGTGGTAATGCGAATCCAACTTACTAATTTCATGTAAGCACAACCAAGAATAAATATTAGCCTTCAATCACATTGTGGAATTAGAATAGGCCAGGCATCAAATGATATGTAATAAAATTATACCAAGGGAAACCAAAAAACTTAAACATTAAAATAATACCATAGTGGCCATACTGAATATTTAACATAAGAATCTAGTCAACACAATTGAGATTTCAACAACCTGGTTGAATTGCCAAAAAGCAGAAAAAAGAGAAATTTATGAAAAGATTAATTTACTAGAGGGGAAGCCAATTTATGGAAAGGCAAACTATTTAGATAGAGGTACTAGGTACATAAAGTCAATAGCTTAAAGAATCCCTTAGATTCTAACAACACATAGCTAGACGAATTAAAATACACTCACAATAAAAATGATAGCTCTGTTATACAAACCCCAGAAGGGAAAATCTCTAATTGGGAGTTCTCTCACCGTATGGGTTGAGTTCCCCAAAAGAGAAAGAAGGAGTGGCAGTTATAGTGAAACCCACAATTTGAACTCAACCAAGCTAGTTGGAAGCAACTCCAAACTCCAAAGCCCCACAATAGAAACCAAACTAACCTATAACAAAAAATTTGGAGAATAGGCGAATGAGAAACAGGTGCGTAAATCACCATTTCTAAACCAAGGTTGTAAGAGGAGTCATGGTCGAGCTACTACCTATTAGGCAGCGGAAACGAGAAAAATAAATTCAATATGCAAACCAAATCAATGTATATTTTATTCATAAAAGTAATTAGTACAGGAGGGAAGTTATATTAGTTTAACTGTTGAAGTCATAAAGTCGAAATAGTAACCAATTTGCCTCCCTTAACCTATATGTGAGAGGAAGGGTTAGAAGGGGGGTACGATCTAGGGTATAATAGGAGTAAGATTATGTAGGGTTATAAATAAATCGTAATGAAATTAAGTGTGAAGATAGAAATGGAATGATCCTCGAATAGATCCCTGACAATAGAGCCTCGTCCCTTTCTGGAAAAAATTGGAAAAAAAAAAGAATGCAACAAAACTCGTATTAACACTAAAAGTAGCATAAGTAATAATGCATGCACGATGTGTCGACTCATGGAAGTAAAATATAATAAGGATGTAAAAAAAGGGATGGATTACCTAAATGGATGAGCTCTAAATGAGCATAGGAAGACACTGCTAGAACCTGAAACCATGAAACCATTGACATGAACGTGAATGCCAAGGTTCAAAGAAATATACCCATTTTGTAACTAATGCAGAGTAGGGGAATGAACATAAAACCCACTGAGATATTTATACTTGTAGCGTGAAACGGACAAAGACTCCTCATTTCCCTGGGATATCTAACAACCATACACTAGAAGAGATGCCCACGTGAATGTTGAAGAGTAACAAAGCCAGTGACCTAGCGAAGAACTTGGCGCAAAGACCACCAAAATATCAAATTGCGTGATTAGGGTTAGAATATCACACGTGAACCATTGGTGTTCCATTGCTCATCATCACCATTAAACAGGGGTGAGAGACCACCTATCTTCATGTGAGATTCCTTGATGTGGTGAGAGAAGAGTCCATAGTTGTTCACGTGGAGTATGTCAATGTGGCAAGCAGAGAATGGATCTCTTCACACTAAGGTGTATAGCATTAAGAGTACCTAACGCGAACAATGTCTACAAAACTAATTAATATGTATTGATTGGAGGATCAAAGTTTTATAAGGGTGTTGTATGTGATATCATGTAACTTTAAATACAAAAAAAAAAAGCTCAAACTATACAAAGAATGAGCAATACTTCACCTTTACAGTGTGGTAAGGGTACTAGTGGTACCATGGTACTTGCATTGAGAAACCAACAAACTAAATATATCGTAGGTGCACTTTAGGAATAAAAAATGTGAATATATAGGGGGATTCTTGTTGGCCTGTCAGTAATTAATTACAACTAAGGTAAAAAAAAATTAAGACAAAAAAATTTTAAGACAAAACTTTATGTTTAAGACAATGGTAATTAAGAAGAAACCTATTTAAGACAATTAACAATTAAGACAAAACCATATCAATTTGAGACAATATTATCTAACACCTAAAACATTGACTTTGATAGTGCATCCTAATTCTACCAGCTTGCAGGCTACTACTGCCTCACAGCTATATGAAGGCTACTATTTCACTTACCATTCACGTTATCTTATATAAATACAATGGTTTGTTGGGCTCTTTGTGTTTGTGGGGTAGCTGACTCTAAATAATGTGATAACTTTTCCTAACAAGGTTTCCCCAAAATAAATTCCTCTTTTTTCCCTTTGATCATTGCTGATACGATTAGAATCAACTTTTCTATCATTGCACTCAACACTACTACATGGAGTGGGATTTTAAGATACTTTTTTAAGTTAAAATAAATCTTTTGTCTTAAAATTTTCGATACGAGGCACTACTCAAAATGGTAAAGGTAAAGAATTAGGAGTTCATATCTATGTTCTAATGGATTCTTCAGGAAGCAGAGTGATGGAGGCCAGCAACAATTGATGGGTTTAGGGTGATGGAGGCCGACAATAGAGGTGTTTGGTGAGAGGAGAGATGGAGGCACTTTCACTGAACATGGATAGGCACTAACATAGTTGGAGTACTTTTCAGGGTCTCCGTCAATTATGCTTAATCTATGTTTTTTACTATATCATTTATTTTGAATGCTACTTCTATCTCTCGGTTGTTGCTATCTGCGCATTGTTATGCTGGAACCCTTTACTCTCATCGAAAACATGGATTAGATCCACCTCAAGGATAGTGGAGGCAAATTACAGAATATTTATTCGCAGATAATATTCCTAGTCCAAAATCTTTACGAAAACTTTTGATTTGGATTGTCCACCTTCCAACATGTGCTCTTGGAAAATGCTCAAGGAGAAGCAACGTAAACTTTGAAATGAGAACTGATACTGTTACCCGTTTCATAAAGATAGCAACAAAGTGACCCAATTTTGAAAAGTGGCGATCCTAAACACAAATTTTTTTTTAGGGCATAGTTTTTGGCACTTTAAATAACCGATATGATTACCTGTTTCGTAAAGGTAGCAAAAAAGTGACCCGATTTTGAAAAGTGGTGATGCAGAATACAGTTTTGTTTTTATGGAGCATATTTTTGACAATTTAAATTTTCTTATATATCAAATATAAAAATTTGTTTTTAAATGTTAGTGATTTTCACGTTGATTTTGAAACGTGTTGATGCAACATACCTTTTTTTTAGAGGGCTTATCTTCACACTTTTAATTATATTGTGTCCCTTTTCTTTTGAAATATGATTACTTAATGAATTTTCAAGTTGTTTTATTTTTTTTCTCAAATATTGATTACCTTAATATAATATTATATCTATATTATATATTTATATATTTATTATATATTATATTATATATAAGACAAAAAAAAATTGGTAAAAATAAAAAATAAAATATCTCATAAACGATAAAAGAATTCGAAAAAGAAAACAAATTTTAAAAAACTATCAATTAAGTAAGTAAAATTAAAAATTAAAAATCTAGAAAAAAATTTAAAAGAAACTGATAAAAAAAAAAATAGAAATTACACTTTTTTTTTAAAATCACCTAAATTAAGCACATTATGTTTGATTTAAATATAAAAAAAAAAAAAAAAAAAAACATATATGTGTTTGATTTAAGAAAACAATAAAATCTTAACTTTTTTTAATAATAAATGTTTTTTTGTTTTAAACAAAAAAAAATTACACATATTTTTATTTTTTTCATAACAAACTTTAATTTTGTTTTTTTAAATAGGGCTTTTTTTTTAAGAAAAAATAATTTAATTTATAAGCTTTTTTTATTTTTTTAAATAAAATTGAAAAAAAAATTAAACAATTTAATTTTAAAATTTTTAAACAAATTAAAAATTGAAACTTTAATTACTTTTAAAAAATTTTAAACCACTATTTTTTAATTGGAAAAAAAAATTTGATTATAACCCCGACCAATTGTGGTGGTGCAATCATGGGCGGAGGAGCTTCACGCAGCCTCCTTCGCCTAGGGCGACGTCACCACGGGTGTTCAGGTGGCGGCACAGCCCTGGGCAGAGGAGGCTGCATGCAACCCCTTCGCCCATGGTCGTGCCACCAGAGGCGGTCGGGCAGTGGTGGGGCGATTCCTGGAATCGTCCTGCCTCCCGTGGTAGCACGACCCTAGGTGGAGAAGGTTGCATTCAGTCCCTTTTCCCATGACGATTTGCCGCCACCAGGTCGCCCGTTCTAGCATAGTCTTGGGTAGAGGAGGTTGCATGCAGCCCCACCACCCATGGCTAGCCCACCATGGGTCGGGACAGTGCATTTTCTTTTAATAAAAAAAGATTGTTTAAAATGAAACTTAAAAGTTTATTTAATAAAAAATGGTTAATAAATTTTTTATTTTGTTTTAAAAAATATATAATATATATTAAAATTGTTTTTTTTTTATTAACATATATATAATGTGTTTTTTTTTTTTTTTTTTTTTAAATTTGAAAATACATATAATTTTTTTACTTTTTATGGTTTTTGCCTTTTTTGTTTTTTAATTTAGGTATATTTTGTTGTTTAAGGTTTTTTTTAAATGTTTTTAATCTTAATTTTATTAGTTTTTTTTGGTTATTTTCTATATATTTTTTTAAATGTAGTTTTTTTTTTTCTACTTAAATTTTATAATTTTCTTTAAATATTTATTTTCTTTTCCACATTTTGGATTGTTTTGTTTTACTTTTCCAATTTTTTTATGGCTTACAAGAATTTTTTTTTCTACATTTTGTTTTAAAATATGTTTTTCTTACTATTTATTGTTTATAAATTTTTTATTTATTTTTTGTTTTTTAATTCTTATATTTTTATAGGTAATTTTGTTTTTTTAGTTTAACAGTTTTATGATTCATTATTTTTTTTTTCTTTTTATTTTTTTTCTTTTTCTTTTTTTCGTCTTTTTTTCATATATTTGATTTGTTTTTGGTTTTTATTTTTATGTTGTTTTTATTATATATTTATTTTTATTATTTGTTATTTTTTCATTTTTATTTATTATTAATGTTTTTTTTTTATGTTTCCATTTTATTTTGAAATTTTAATGTTTTTCAGAGCCATGATAAAATATTTTACCCATTATTTCCAAATGTTGAAAATTTGCCAACGAAAAAAAAAAGTGTTATTCGAACATCAACACTTTTCATTTTGAGGGCGTTTTTTGCACAAAATTTGCCATTGAAAAAAAAGGTTGTTATTTCAACATGAACACTTTTTCATTTTTAGCACTGTTTTTTATTATTTTACGAGGTTTTTTGGCCAGAGTTCCTGTTTTGATTTTATAGTTTTCGTTTCAAAGTTTATATTGCTGAGATATATGATTGATTCATGTGTCAGGGATATGAATGGTACATCACATTGACTATTGATGGTTGTGAGGAGTTGTTGGTTGTTGGATGGAAGAGATCAACAGGAGGAAAAGTTTCTCCTATGGGCCACCCATGTTTGGCGAGTAACTACTAACATATGGCTCCAATTGGGACATGAACTCTTTGTAGAGAAAATGATCCATGTACTCAAATGGGGAGTTCATGAAAACTCCAAAAAGATCCCGGGACCGCAGACCTAAAACCTACGCATTACAATACAATTGTTTGGGAGCATATGCATTGGCCGTAGGGTATCACCAATGTTTTCCATGAAATTCATAATCCATACAAAAATAAAATCTAATCTAAGATGCATGTTCTTGTCTACATGCATACTAACCTATCATGCTAACATAATATGATGATATTAGTTATGCAAAAAGAATATGCAAGGCACCTATACTACCATGCATTACATGTGCATGCCAATTATAGTGATATAGCCAATGTAACCATTATATAATTAGATCAATGAAATAAATCTTGCAGTTATGAATGACTATGAGATAGGGCAATCAAATACGACATCCCCATTTGCAAGATTTTTACAATGAGGTAGAATGGTGGGAGGTGCAAAAATAAGACAACCATGCATCATGGAAAGCAGCCATAGATGAAGAAAGAGATGAGGTAAAAGGGGAGCCATATCCACACCATTGGGTCATACCTTAAAACTTGACTATACAGAATTAAATGATCAAAGCCCAAACATTTATTTAGGGAGACTTCCTTAGGCATGTGATTCTTCTCAACACCCTTGGGGACATGTTGGAATGCGCATAAGAAAGGAGATAACTAGAATGGAAAGTTAAACCATCTAGGTTGTTCATTACAAGGACCATATTGAGAAAGGGAAATCAATAGAGGTTGATTGTCCTCAAGACTCATACATTGGGGAATGATAGTAGGATGGTGTAAGCATGCTCCAAACACATCCTCATGATCATAAAGGATGGTAAATTCTTAAAAAAAAAAAATTGGATGTTGGAGAGTGTTTCCAACTTCATTTTCATATGGATAAAGTAAAATTTATATTCCATTCAAAATCCAGTGGACATAATAGTTTTTGGGATTTCAGGATTGCGGTGGTTGCGATGTTTCTTTCATGTATGAGGGTATGGAACTAGCATTTAGTCATGACCCTAGTAAAAATGTACCCATTACTTAAACAAAATCGGGATTTAACATGATTGTTTTGTCTTGTTTTAATGATTAGAGTGTGATATTGATTATTTCAATGATATGTATGTATTTTTTGTACCATGTTTTTGTTGGGCCTAGGTCTTAGCACTTGATTGATTATTTATTGACTTGTATCTATATTCGGAATATATTCAAAGTATATAATATATATATATATATATATATTATATATATATTATATATATATATCACTTTTTCTTGATTTTTGAGGATCATGTTTCCAGCACATTCTTGTTTCAGATGTATGATGTTGGATCTTGAAATTGTCATTAATTTCCATTACACTTTCACTATTATGTCCATTATATCACCTCCATTTTACTACCATGTCACTACATTCATCCCACTTTCATTATCATTGGGCCACATTTATGTTTTTCCAAACTTTATTAATTCTTAGCCTTTTCAAGTGAATTTGTGGTTAAAAATTAGAAAATAATGTGCATATGCTTATACCTAACAAGTGGGTTGAAATTGTTGACATGTGTAGGTAAAAAGGAGGCTTCTAGAAGACCTTTATCTGGTACCCTAAGGCCAAATTCGAATTTGAGTGGAGAGGATAATGGGATCATGAGGATATGTGTCACATTTCATAATTGTATTGAAACTCTAAGAAGGCATGTGTCTTATCATTTCCTATTTTGATTAGGACTCTAGAGGTAGAGGGAGAGATTCATGGACTCTCATTAATGAGATGGCTTCTCATCTTTTTGTATATATAGGAGATCTCTCTCCTTCATTTGGGAGCTTAGCTTTTTAGTTCTTAGGCTTGTAGCTTTTTGGTAGCTCTTTAGCTTGGAGCTTGTAGTTCTTCTTTGATGGCTTTGGAAAGATTTGGAGAGCTTTGTTGTACTTTGTAATTTTGAAGAATTTGAATAAAGCTTTGATGTTCTCAACATGGAAGGAGATGTGAAGTAGATTTCATGGATCACATTAGAATGTAAGGTAGAGTAGATTTTGTTTTGAATTTTTGCTTTGATTTCATTCAAGTATGTCATTTTATTGCTTTCAAGTTTGATAGTTTAGATCTTCCATTCATGCAATTTTAATTCATGCGAGTGTGTTCAACCAGTGGATTGTAGATTTATCTAACTGTGTAATTTATGCTTCACAAAATATTCCAAGAAAGTAGTCTTCCCATTTTTTGATTGGCGAATTGGAGCATAGAGAGCACAGTAGATTAGTTTTTCTTTACATATTCTTGCTTTTTGCTTAGTAGGATACTCATTACATAAATTCATGTTTCATTGAGTCTTTTTAGTTCCTTAAGAAAAAAATTGGCGATATGTGAAGTTATGAATGGGACTTGATTGTAGATTTATCTAACTGTGTAATTTATGCTTGACAAAATATTCCAAGAAAGTAGTCTTCCTATTTTCTGATTGGTGATTCAATTGGAGCATAGAGAAAATAGTATATTAGTTTTTCTTTACATGTTCTTGCTTTCTGCTTAGTAGGATACTCATTACATAAGTTCATGTCTCATTGAGTCTTTTTAGTTCCTTAAGAACGTAATTGGCGATATGTGAAGTTATGAATGGGACTTGATTTTAGATTTATCTAACTGTTTAATTTATGCTTGAAAAAATATTCCAAGAAAGTAGTCTTCCTATATTCCGATTGGTGAATTGGAGCATAGAGAACACAGTAGATTGGTTTTTCTTTACATGTTCTTGCTTTTTGCTTAGTAGGATACTCATTACATAAGTTCATGTCTCATTGAGTTTTCTTAGTTCCTTAAGAATGAGATTGGCGATATGTGAAGTTATGAATGGGATTTGATTTGTTTTTCTTTCTTTGTGCTTATTGTAGTCTTTCGTTCTCTCATGACTATATGATGATGTTTCTAAAGCCAACATTGGCGGAATGTTATGATTATGAATGAGATGACTTGCTTTCCATTAGTATAGCATTAGATAGTTTAGTGTCATTCTCTCATCCCATATAATGATGTTTTTAGAGCCAACATTGGTGGAATGTTGTGATTATGAATGAGATTATTGTCTTTCCTTTCATTAGTTTAAGAGCAGTTTCAAGTTTTACTTTTGCCTTTAGTTTAAATTGTAGCAGCTTTATTTTTCTTGCTTTCTTTTCTTAGATATTTTACTGGCTTAGATTAATCTAACTATTCAAATTT
Organism: Pinus taeda; assembly: GCA_000404065.3. Taxonomy (NCBI): domain Eukaryota; kingdom Viridiplantae; phylum Streptophyta; class Pinopsida; order Pinales; family Pinaceae; genus Pinus; species Pinus taeda. The sequence continues at coordinate 187,009 of APFE030231076.1, forward strand.
TTGATTTGTTTCATTTTCTCTTTTCTTTAGAAATTAGATTCTAACATAAGAAACAAAACCCCCAAAATAATATAAACTCTAAAACTACGAAGTAAGAAAAAAGGTTAAATAAGCACATATGCTACACCACACTTCATCAGTTTACGATACCCGGATTGATAATTTATGTAGAGCAATTTAGGACACTAAATTTACTAGACATATGAACTTTTGTTTCACTATACCTTTCAACTTATACAATAACACTTATCCCAAAGTAAAATAGTGTTTTTCCTAACTCAACTAGCCATAAATGCTCTTCTCACATCTAAAGGTAAGGTTTTGTTACTCCTAGGTATGGACATATTATCATTCTCATGCTATGAGCAAGGAGAATTAGCTACTGAGTAAACAAGGTAAAAATTTATAACACTACCTCTTTGTGCAAAGGTGTTCTCCATGAAATCTAGCCTCTCCCTCAACATCTCAATATTCCCCTTTGATAGGGGCTTAACCAAAATGTGTACAACTTGCAAATTCAAGGGAACATACTCAAGAACAATTTCTCCCTACTTCAACTTATCTTCCAGGAAACGGTAACAAATATCGATATGCTCAGAGTGATCATGAAGTACTAGATTTCTAGAGAGTTGAGCAAAATTGATTGTCACATTAGTTAAAACCATTGACTCCAGCACATCAATACCACTATTGGTTGCTTCCAACTGATCTAGGATATCATAGTTGGGACCCCAAGTTGATAAAAAACCTTGAAGTGCTCTTCCTAGCACTAGCATTACCTTACTATTTTGAATCCACAAAGTTATGCAACTTAAATTTTCCATCCTCGACTATAAACCCCCTCCCATATCTACCCAAGTAACCAAAAAACCATGGTAAACATGTGATGGGAGTATACTATTATATGATTCAACATCCTAGGTGACATTAAGGAAGTGGAATCGATGGAAACACATCAAAAATAAATTCCACATCGGCAAGAACACTCCCAGGAGCCATCCTAACCACACAAGTATCATGTTCCTTGGTCCCACTGAGGTTTTGAAAAATTAAAGCTCTGGATCCTCCCATGATATAGGAATTCCAGTGTTCAAGAAGCTTTGGATGCTTCTAAAAGCTTGCATGTTTGCATCCATGGACTAATTGTAGTAGACATGTGCCTGCGTTTGTTGGATTTAAGGAACTTTTCAAGCCCAAAATTCGAGCCACTTCCCTAAAGTTTTTGTAACTTCTGGAATGCATTAAACACATGATGACAAGACTAATAAACTAAAAAATAACTCTAGGATTAGGCATGACCATCCCCAATCGGGAATGACATTCTTTCAAACACTTGGCATCAATATAATCTACAAGTCAAGGATACAAGACAGATCATGAATGACTAAAAAATCTTATGAGACATGACAAGAAGGTTCACCACTTTCTCTCTTGAATTGTTATGACATCAATTAGCTCTTGCATCCATCTATATAAACATTACAAGTAAATACATGAAATAATCATGACATGAACAAGTCATTTAACTATGATTATAACAAACATTAAACCATGAATTTAAAAGTGAGGTATCAACCATTAAAAATACATATAAACAAGTACAAAAGGAAGAGAACATAGCTTTTATTAAACATAGGAAAATCTGACCAGGTTCAAGACTTCCACATACCACCCAACCATAGACATAACTAAACAAAATATTTCTTTCAGCGAGTCACCCCGTTGCCATATTACGAGCATGAATGTGGGATATCATGGATAAACCAATCCAAAAAAAACCAATGGAGTCTAGGGGTTAAACCACCTCCACCCTAGACAAACCATGATCACACCAATCTGGTGCTCCGATCACAAAGTTGAAGCGGACCTGGAATTCCATCCAGAATCCATCACTATCCTTGAGAAATTTTCCTTCTCCTTGTCTCTTAGGCTTTGTCGGAATCCACTCGAGGATCAATGTGCCCTAAACCAAGGCACTTCCCTCTCGCTTTATTGTGTATCCCTTCAAAACTGGTCACAGGATCCCTAGGCCTTTGGGAATGAACCTTGAGACCACCTCTACCACATATTTCGAAATCCATATGGAAATTCCAAAGCTGAAAACCAAGATCAACATCCTAACACACCATGGAATTTGTAAAAGGGCAAGTCTAGGTTCAAAACCACTATCATAATCTAGAAAAACCATGTAACCGATAACAAGAGCACATACACCGACATGAAAATCCATGCATGTCAAAACCAGCTAGGAAGTCACACCTGAAATATGTTACCTACAAGTATTCATGTTGATGTTTCTTGATCTTGCTCTTTCTTATTTTATCCTTACTTTCCTTCCTTTCTCTTTGCTTACTCTTCCTTCCTTTCTCCAAATCTAAATTTCTCTAAGAAAACTCTAAGTTTCCAAGAGTGAGAGAGAGAGGAAATAATGAGAGAGAACCAATTCTGAACTAGAAAAAGGTTAGAAACTGATCCTCAAAACCCTTTTTATCAATTAGGCCTCTATTTTCTTCAGTTTTCCATTATTTTCCTTCAATTTCCTCCTCACATGCTACCTGTGACCTTCCACCTTAATTTTCTCCTATGTTCCTTTATTTTGATAAATAAATGTGCCAAAAATGCCTTTTTCCTTTTCCTTTTCCAATTTTCTTTAGCCATAAACACATTCAGTGATGCCCACTAGGATATATTTTCCCAACATTCAGCTTGGAAATAGTGTCCCTTAACTGTGGTCTTATTTTTCATTTATTAACTTTTCTTACACAGAATTTTCACGAGGGCTATTAAATCAACTTACCTCAATCGATAATGAAATGTGCCCTTCAAATAGTGAAGAAAATGTTTTGTAGTAGTTGAGTGAATTTGCATTGAACTGGCTCAATGTATTTATTACAAAAAAATAGCAAAAAGAGGTTTATTATTCATGAAATACGAGAGGTAACCTCTCTTTCTGATAATCTTCATCCAATGAATTTGGAATTGTACTTCTATCCACTATTTTTGGCCACATGCTTGATGTTCTACAACCACCTAGGTTCAATCATTTTTTCCATTAATTCCCTTTCAAATCTAGTGGTTTTCCATGAGGAGGATGGATCAGTTGAAAATAAGTCTTTGGAGCTCCAAATTTCTCCCGTGTCTTGTGAAATGTGTGGGGCTTGCACGCATGCTCCGTGTTTGGATTGGAAATTTTCTTATTTGAATCTGATCTCCATCAAATATGCAGAGAATAATTTGGAACAACAATTTTCTCTCCCTCCTCGACCTTCCCAAGATGTCCCTAACACTTGGAGGACCAAACCTTCTCATCAAATTTCATGTTTCAACTCACTATTGTCTTGTTGTTCTAACAGAATGTAGATATTATAAATATTAAAGGAATCATTATAGCTAGAAATCCTTTTACCATGAGGTAATGCTTCAAAGGAGGTAATGCTCCATAATGGTGATTGGTTCTCCTATGCCAAATCTAGAAAAATATTTCTGTAGGAAAATATTGTTGCAAATGGCTTTAGAGAACACGTTGAACTACCTTGCCACAAAGGCTAAATAAATATTAAATTTATGGCATCAAAGGTTGATTTTATGGGTAATTTCCCTGAGTTGGGTTCCTACGGGTAGTTACAGACATCTAGTGATGTACCATAGGTGATGGTGTTAAAACCTAACCCTAACCATAGGTGATAGTGTTTAGTGCACCATCGTGCATGGATAATGCTTCCAGAAATATTTTTCTCAACTGAAGAAGGTCGGGTCATCACATGCATGCACTGAGCCTCTAAAATGAAGACAAACTAATGCATGACCTTCTTGGTATCTGTGCCCAACAACATTCACTTTTCTCATAAACAATTTGGCCTTCTTTAAATTTAAAACAATAAGTTAACTAATGATGGTGCATGAATGCATGCTTCCCACCGTACAAACTTATCTACATAACAACAAAAATCCTTCCAAATAAAACTATTTCTATGCCTAAATTCATTTGTTATCAATGTCACAAACATATATCGAGGAATGGATCTATTGTTACAGTTGCACTATGAGGAAGGAGAATCAACTACTGAGCAAACAACATAAAATTATAACACCTAGGATTTGAGATTCTAACAGTAACTGGCTCAACTTTTTATTTCCATCAACTTGGTACTAACGGAATTTAACTCACTGTAGGCAACCATAAATTTGAAAATTTTGACAATTTTAGTTATTGATTACATGCTTATTTTCACACCTTATTAAGTTTTAAAATGTATACAACTATTTCCTCATACCTTTTTAGTATTTTGCCCTTTACTATAAAGTGGTCCTTTACAAATCAAGTCTCAAGTGAGTATTATTTCAAGAATCACAAACCTTCAATTACCTTATGAATTCCTTAAGTTTCATTGTTGTATCTTTTTTTTCATTGTATTGACATTTATTTGGATATAGGGATTAAGTTCAAGTATTATTATGGTCCACAAAAGACAAGATTTTTTCCTCACTATGGTTTATAGGAACTTTACTATACCTAGTATTTACAATGGGTCCATGAGTTGTGCGCATACCCTCCAGTTTATTATATTTGCATCAAAATATTTATTGAAGTCTATGTAATTTTATTGACCAATCAGATCTACTTGTTGGCCTCATTGAACATGTATGTAAGTCAAAAGGAAACAGTAAAAATTAAATTATGAATTTTGAAGGCCTTATGTGCCTTGTGGCTCCCCATCATGTGCTTCATGTGGCCGAACGTTATGATATGTTGTGAAGGTAAATTTATTTTTGTGCTTGGTTGAACCCCTGTTAATAATAATATTTACCATTTGAGAATTTGTTAACTTAGAGATACTGACATTTTTCTGAATATGTGTTTGTTTTGATATGTTCTTGTTCTACCATATTTTGAATACTTTGAGATGTGTATCCTGCACTTTTTCATCTTGACCATGTTGGTTCTCGGAACACTTTTAGGAACTAGGGACACACTTTTTTGTGTTGACGATAAAGAATTAGAAGATACATATTTCTATGATCTAGTATTTCCTGTGTTCAAATGGGTAGCTAAGTAATAGTGGGCCATCTCTGTGTATCAAATACTTCAAAGGTCCTGAACTTCTTCTTGACCTTCAAGATTATGATTATTCTATGGATATATGGAGCCTTGGTTGTAATTTTTCTGGAATGGTAACCAACATATTTTTCTTAAGATAACACACTAATTATTCATACAAATGATTTGCATGAGTGACTTGTCCTATTTTAAGTCTTATATATGGTTTTTCTTATGCATTTTTACTGCTTTATTTATTGTTGTAGATATTTTGGAAGGAGCCATTTTTTTATGGGTATGATAACCATGAACAACTAGTTAAGATGGAAAAATGAGCTTTATATACCCAACGAATGTGTGTATCTTTTGAATGGATTTCATTCTCATTCTTTCATTAGTCTTACGTGTTCTCCACACATGTTGTGGTGAGTATTAGGGATAATTTCAAGGTCAATAATGTGAAATGGATATATTTTTCTTTTATGTGTACATTGGTATGATTCCTTGGCTTTAAGTTAATCCTTATTTACTTTTATATCATGTAATGATTTTGACATTTGTTTGGTGCAAAAGTACCTAGCAGAAAGAGATATTGCAGTAGGTTGCACTTACAATTGATTTCTTCATATGATCGAAAGTCATAGATTGTATTTTTGTTAGGAGTCAAACACTTAATATTCATAGCACAATAGAGAGGGTTGCCTAAAATACAAACATTGTTCCCTTTTTATACTATATGGAATATATATATATATCTATATATATATATATATATATATATATATAATATATATAATGCAAAATATATTGTGTGTTTCTTTGCCAAATCCCTTTCCAAATATTTTGAAAGGAATTAGTGTGAAGAAAAATTTGTAGCCATGTTTTTTAAATGCATAATGCAAACAGGTCCTAACATTTCATTCTATTGGTTGCAAGTGAGGATCCTTCTGATGAGAACCAAACTATGGAATTCCTTCAAAATATACAAGAACTATTAGATACATTTTAGTTGTACTATATATGACTAGAAGCTAAGAAATGCTCCATATTTTATCATTAAGTCATAGATGGAGGGAATTGTACATTCCATCCTCTCCCCATAAATAACCACTTGGGACTATGCTAGTGATAACTCACCAATGCATTGGAGCTATATTGGCTATATTATCAAAAGATAGGACAAGCAACAATAAAAATAAACCTTACCTTGACACTCCCAAATCTAATAACAGGTTCCAAGCATGTGCAACATTGCCTCTAGGTTCTCCAATATATGCCTAATTAAGGGAATGGTATGTTGTTATTTCCCACTTGATTTTGTTTCTTAAAACTCTTCTTTAAGTATTGATATAAATAATGATAATATCATTTTTTCCATATACAACTTCCTTGAGGAATCCCTCCAACAATTTCTTCACATTCTGTGAATGGTTATATGTTATTTGTAGACATGTGTCAAACCTGAAGGGACCCAAGTGGATTATACCTTGTGGTCTTTGTGGTAATTATGGCTTTGGTATGGCATGCCAAATCGCTTGAACTAACCACTGGGGCCACAAAACAATGTTAGTAACTACCTACCTACCTACCTATATAGATATATATCCACATATTTGTTTTCTTTTCCAAAGAAACCTCATGAGTATTTTTTTTCTAGGAGAACAACTCGTGGAAATCCCTTCAAGTACTTTTCCATGATCCATGCATGGTAAATTCGGTAAATCAGTGTCCCTAATTAGGGTACTTATCTACTAGTCAATCAAGAGAGTTGAATCTCTAACCTCCCTTTACGTGGGAGGTCTGACATTTGGCTCATGAAAAATTTGCATACATGGTTTACATATCAGTGAGATAATTAAAAAAAGAAAATTGTTTTTCTTGAATTAAAAGGACATATATTGGACCTTTCAAAAGTAGGCTCTAAATTTTTTAGACTATCATATAACTTGTGAGGTATATCAGCAATAGAAAACAAACTTTTCATGGCTTTAAAAAAGAAAAATACATCATTGTAGAAGTCAGAGTATCTATCTGTATGTAATTTTATTGTTAGGGTTTAGGAATGAAATCATTTGTATGCCCATGCTAAGAAACTAAAATAGTTCAAACACCTCGCATGAGCCCCAATGTCATTTTGAAAGGCTATCACCTACCTTTCTATTGTCCCTCTATATGTGAGACAAAGAAGTGTGTGGGAAGGTTGCCATTTAGTGTTGTATATCATCGTGGAGTGGCTATAAAGTGAAATTTCTAAGTGTTGATTTATTTCACACACACACACATATAGATAGATAGATATATATGTATATATAGAGAGAGTGAGAGAGTGAGATATTATATATTTTCTATTTTCAAGGAAAATGTCACAAGGAAACCTACGAGATCCTTCTCAACACTTGTGGATGGCATCCATAGTAAACCTATTGACAGGCTAATGAAACTTACCAAGGGGGAGTCAAATAAGGGACTTGCTTGCATAGCCAAATACTCAATAGAATTGGCAGAAGTTGGTTGAACAAACCCCTTTTGTGTGTGTGTGTGTGTGTATTTAATACAAAAAATAGTGCACCACAAATGTAGTGGCCTAGGAATAAACACATGACAAGAAACATTTGGCAGCGATGAGTAGAGGAAAACAATATATGGTGGATCATCATGGTTCCTATCAGTTGGCTCTAGCTAGTAACATCAAGATTTGGGTTAATAACGATTGAACCTTAGGCATCATTTTTGGTCGCAAATGGTTTCTTGTTAGGGATCCAGTGGTTTCCTGCCTCTTTTATATTTCCATGTGGAACTGTGTTTGATTCTAAATATTTTGATTTATTTTGGTTTATATTTCAGTATCATAGATGTTGTTCAATATGGGTACTTCCAATGAAATATTATATCACTACAACTCTAGCTCATACTCGGTCTAACCCTAACCCTTAGATTTAGTTTCCTTTATAAAATTAATGATATTTCATTATAAAATAATTTTTTTACATAATTAGTAGTTGGTGGTATTTATTGTCTGTTGTTCTAGGTAGGTATTGCATTTTACACGCAGACTTGTTTTATATCATGTAATGAAAATATATTTTTTTTCTAGTAATATTAGTAGGGTCATTCACCTTGACCCTCTTTGTGGGAATTTCAATTGGGAAAGAAAGCTCACCAATGAGGCATGCCGCATCACTTCAGATTTTTATGTCCATCACATAGGGTTGTAGTCAATGTTAGTGGTCAAGTTCCACTTATGGGATAAGAAACACTTTGTGCTTTGGGGTTGGAAATTATGTTCTAAAGTAGTTGAAAGTTCTATCCTATTTGATCTCACCATTCTTCCTCTTAGGTTGGCCACCCTTCTTTCTAACTTAAGATATTCTATTAGCCTCTTCATTGGCTCGACTTAGATTCCCTTTACTACTGACTTACTGGGCTCTCTCTTTTGTGTCATTCTCCTCTTTCCTCCAACATGTTCTAATTTTAAGGAATCCAAGTCACACAGGTATCTAGGGGGCTATATTTTTTCAATCTCCTCTAATCCTCAGGGAGTCACATCCTTTCGAGATTTTTCTTGAGCCTTCCCTTTCTACATGGGGTCTCACTATAGGATATTCATTTTCGTGCTTACATCATTCTCCTTCTAGCCCTATCTCACTTATGACAACTCTGAGCTATGCATGGTTAATTTTAAATTGTTAGTTTAGGGGTGGAAATTTTGGAGGGATTCGATATTTATTATCAAAACATGCCTATGTATGAATATCTATGTATGGTTAACTAGAATTTGTTAGTTTAGGGATGGAAATTTTCAATGCCAATGGAATATTGAAGTTTAATTAACTAAAACAATAAAAAAAATTCAATAATCCAATTATATACAATTGTAATCTATTAATTCCTTACAAACATACCTACACTAAGTCAGTCAACTTAAGACTTAATACATGGTCCATGTGGACATCCAACCACTCTCAATGAAAACTTCCAAATGTAACGGTCTCAAATGGACTTAATAAGTCACGTGAGGTATACATATCAAAGAGTTGAATGCAAAGAGAGGGAAAGTAGTTGGAGATAAAATAGTTAAAATGGAGGGAAAGTTGAACAGGAATGGAAAATAACTTCAACAAATATTATAACCTTTGCCCATGGATGGTAAGTTTTTTCCTAAGGTGTCCATGTGGTCAGAAGTGAGAGAACCCACATAAATGTTTCCTGTGTACTTGTGAAGGCATAAGGAGAATGTTTTAAATCTTATCGTATTTTTTTTATAGGCATTGAGAAAAATGGTTAGGCTTTCATTGTAAATTTGAACGTTAGGATTAAGGCTGGATAGAGAAGATAACAATCACAGATATCATAGATCATAGTTATTTAATGTTGTATGATCTTTCTTCATCTACAAAATGATCTTCTAGAAATACGTTCATGAAATGAAATTGATGGCGTGCAACTTGCACTAATTTTTCAAGTTTTTGTGAAAACACTTGCAACAAATTTTAATGATGAAACTATTAGTGAATTCAAAGTGTGTGACATAGTTTAGGAGGAGCATTATTCTTTGTGAGTTTTTTATTACCATTCTTTTCCTTTAAAGATGAGTGTTTTGGATTAGTTAATTTCTATGAAGTTATTTTATATATTAATTTTCATTTATATTTAATTATTACAGAAATTCTAATGTATAACTTTATAACTTCTTTCACACTAAGAAGGATGTAGATAAAAAATGATAAAATAGCTAATATTTAATATTAATATTAATATTAATATTTAATAATTAATAATTTAATAATAATAATTACTAATTCATATTAACATTAATATTAATATGATCGATATAAGTGTAATAAAGTATATCAATCACAATAATATTAATTAATATGCTTTATATAAGTGTATTAGGGTATATCAATCACATTTTGATAGTAATGTAGTGATAACCCCCAAAAATATCATGAACCTCACCAACCTTATTAAAGAAAAAGAATAAGATACATTAACTCCTTGAAACTATACAACATATCAAAACATCAGAAACCTTATTCACAAAATTATTATAGGTGGGGACCTACAACAATACCCTAATCCTTAATAGTTCTGAGAAGAATTGTGGGTTTTTAATTCCTTTATAAATCCTTCACATGACCACATGCTAAGTTAGCTATTTGTTTGGGGTAAAACTACTCTCTCCCTCTTGCACTATAAAAATAAAGGGACTTACAAATCGTGAATTTGATAAAAGAGGGGCTTTGCAGTGTTGCGGTGATCGTACCTCAGCCTATTCTTCTTCTTCTTTCTTATTGAGGAGGTGAAGATAGACAAATTCGTCTTACATGCTTTTTCTCATCATCATTGGCGACCTCAGGAAGAGGGAGTAGGGAAGTGTTAGATCGATTGGGTGTTTGAGTCCTTCAGAGAGATGGTAGGGGAGAAGCCCAAGACTGGAAACATTTGGAATACAGTGAAGCCGTTTTTCATGGAGGAGCCTATGGTATGGTTGAAATATGTGTCATCCAATTCATGGACATGATCAAGATGTTTGTTATACATCTTGGATTTTTTGGCCTTTTTCTTGCTTTAGTTCATCCTTAAAATCTGTTGAGGAAGAGATTGATCCTTCACCCCAAACATTAGTTATTTTTATTTTGAAAGTGCTCATATCCAACCCAATATATTATGAATATATAATCCGAATATATTATGGATACAAAAATTTATGTAAATATATTGGAAAAAAATAAGCTATTTGTTTTGTGTTTGCATGCCCTCTAAATTTTGTTTAAGCCCCAAATCACATAAATGTGACCTAATCTGATTAACTAAGTTCTAGTGTTAGTTTATATTTGGATGTAATGGATGATTTGAATTGACCCAAATTGTTGCAGGTGTGTATTCATTTGGGTCAAGGTTTCGTTATGGCAAAGAACATGTTGAGGAATGAGGAATTTGGTATTTTTTATGAGGTTAGTTTCCATTTTATGTTAATCCATGACAGTTACTTATTTTTCTCATATTCGTGTGGTGCCTACACCCAAGCTTGATGTGATACATTATTACTCATGGGTTCTAACATCCTATTGTAGTGGCTACAACGCTCTCCAAAATTTTTCCTTAGCTTCGTTTTGGAGCATCCCTACAAACCATCCGAGAAGCATGTCTTGCACAATCAAGTACATAGGTTTCATTGGTTTTTCAGTGGCTTTCTAGCCAGTGCATGTCATTTTTATTCATTCCCTTCACAAAATCTCATTCCAGAATTAACGTAGTTGATTGTTGAGCAGCTCCCTCACAAGCTTGTGCAATTCTTGAGGGGAATCAAGCTTCCTTCTAGAAATTGCGCAAATATGCTCGACAGCATGTTGGGTTCATAAACTACGTAGAACTATCAGATATGCTTCCTAGAGAAAACTGTGTAATCTGGCCCAACACTACAGCTCAACCCATAAATTTTGCAATTCTAGGTAGTAGTCACCTGTTAACACCAGAATTGCGGAATCACTCGGGGATAGCCAGCCCAGATCAGCTTAGAAATTGCATAAATCCCTCTCTCAATCGTGGAGGCTGTTGCATGTGCCTTCAGGCTAATCGGTTCCACTTGGGACCCAAAAACTTGATTTCCATGCATGTGCCACTTTTCTCGAAATAGAAAAGAGAAACATGAAAAAATCATCCCTACATTGAAGGGATCTATTTTTAGTAGTTGGAGGTCACATGCAAAGATTGTTTTAGAAAATATCCTCTAAGTGTTGCTTTTTCCTAGATTTTTGGCATGCACATCATGAGCCTGAAACTTATTTATTTCATGCTTCAGAGCTCATTCTTCACATTGACCTTTGAGTTCTGGCATCCCACAAGACATATAGGAGTCTTCGGCACATCCATCTCAGCCATTTTAAGTAAGTCCGCTTTACATGTCTTTTGTAGCATTTCTGTCACTTTTTGTATTTTGGCCTCTGTGAGTGTTGTCTGCTTGATTTTTGTGAATGATTTTTGTTGTTTACATCCATGTTAGCTTGTACAAGCACCATTTTAGTTTTCATTTGCATCTCACTGATGTTGTGTGCATGCCACTATTTTTCACGGATAGTGGCTGATTTGGCAACTTGTTTCACACACATGCATGTTTTCTCATTTTCTGAATCTTTCATTCGGTATTTTCATGCATGATCATTCACACTTTCCTACACCGAGTTTCACCACGCCTTCAGATCTTCATATGTTTTGAGTGGTTGATCGGCGGGTTTGGGAAACCTAAGCCCGAGCCTTGCCTTTCCTAGACAACATTGCTCATTTCTGAGAGGGAAGTCTCTACCATCCTCTAAGAAAATGCATAAATTTGGCTAGACATTGTCCTCCAAGCTTGCTTTTCACAATTCTGAGAGGCATTGTCTACTAGTCAAGAAAACTGTGCAATGCAATCCCCTAGCCTACATGACTTGTCGACTAAAATTGTGAATTACATAATCTTAGCATCTAGCAGGTTAGTTTGGATTGCGCATTGCATAATTCTAGCAGTCAACCAACCTTCTGACAATACATACTTTCTTTTGTGCAGTTCTAGCAGTTAGTCTCCTGATCTCCTAGTGAAAATTGTGTAATCCTTGCCATCATTATCTCAAGTATGTTGCATGTCAATCCTAAAGTTTTATTTGGTTTCAACTAATATATTTCTTACCATGCATGTCATAATGTATCCAGGTATATCAAGTGTTCATCCATCTCTTAGTTCTTCAGGCCCAATGGCCTCCTAGAGAGCAGGGTCAAAGGACACTGATGGAAGCACAACTAGAGATGCAGTTGAGCGAGTGTCTATGAGTTCACCAATTTACAAAGTCACCAAGCTGATTGTAGAAAAAGACATCAAGTTGAAATGGCAGGATATTAATGATTCATTCTCAGGCACATTTGAGGAAAATATTGAAGACCGTAGGATCTATGTGAATATTCACAAGTCTAGTCTCTACCGAATTGCATGCATGTATCCTGCATTTCCATGTGTGGACATGATATATTGAATCGTTTTCCACACTGAACTTGAGACAATGGTATTCAGCAGTGTCATTAAGAAAGATATTTCTATGTTTAGGGCACAAGACTATCAGTAAATGTACCACTTGCCGAACCCAATGATCATAATGGAGACAACCTTCAGCATATCTAGTAGTAGTTCCAACTCCAGAGATATCTTGAAGAGAAAGGTGAAGGACTCATCCAAGTTTAGGATGAGACCCAACCAAATTTACAAGATGAAGATACCACAAAAGGCATATCAGTACTTGGTCATCTTAACATGTTGCTTATATTACCAAGAGAGAACAGAGACCTTCGCGCAAAGTAGGGTGATCATGTTGGACCAACTAGCCAGTGACAGTAAAGCATGTAGTTGGTCTGACATGTTGGCTCACAGGCTGAAGGAATATGTAATAGGATCTCGGAAGCTGCCCAAAGGTCAACAAGAAGAAATCTACATGTTTGTATACATCTTGGATACAATTTGTGCCCGTTAGAAGTTCTGATGCTTGAAGTGGGCATGGCAATCAATAGAAACCCCTGTGAACACTTATTGTAGATTGTTTTATGAATGCATCTTCCATGGAGTCATCACACAGTTGTCAGACCATTTTGTCACCCCCATCTACAAGATGATATTTGAGCATGATCCACCCTGCATGTCAAAGGCAGGAATGGACGCATTGATCAATATAGCAGATTGGTATGCCTCACCTTTTGGCACCTTCATATGAGTATACAACATGCAGAAGCCTCTGCATGCTTTACCGAATTTTTCCATCGACAAGCTTGTCGTGCAAGATGTGTCGTACCACATCTCAACAAGACAGTCAGCTAGATTGCATTGGAAGAAGAAGGCACCCTAGCCCACTCTTTCATTCCGGATCAGGATGTATGAGATACAGAACTTCAAGCATGTTGATGTTGAGACAAAAGAGTTCAAAAGATTTACTTTTGGCGCCAAAATCTTCAATTCGTATGACTCGCATTACTTTGTGAAGGATCATTTTATAAGAGTGAATTTTCCTTGGATCCACGAGGCATGTCATTGGGCTATGGAAGGCCCATGGATATATTATCATAGCTTCTCCAGGCCTAATGAACTAGTCAGCAATGTTGTGGAATGATTAATATACCAGCGTGATGTATCATCTAGGAGAGCACCATCATCAACAACAACAAAGGGTAGTATACCTGCACGTGACAAAGGCAAGAGAAATATTGTTGATGGCATAGAGGCAGAATAAAATTGTAGGTTCAGAGAAGACCCACTTGTCAAGAAAGCATATTTGGATATAGAGGCGAAGAGACGAATATCAAGTTTACTCTGTCACCTCGTACTCACAGCAAAATGAGGCAAACATATATTAAACATTGGTTTATCTGTATTTGGACTCATTATATTAACTCATGGAAAAGGAACCATTTTGGGTATACTATTAAATCTTTGTCGCACCCAGTTAAAAACTATGACAAAGGCACCACCTTGCAGTCATTTTTTACGATCTTTTCAGACTCTCGAAATATGAAAAGACCACCAAGTTGTCTCGTCTGGACTCATTAAATTACATAGATGAGGAATATAGTAGCTCTTTTTACAACCCTTTTCAGACTCTTTAAACATGAAAATATTGATGAGTTTGCCTATCTGGACTCATTAACTATGGGCATATAGTCGCTCTTTTTACAGTCCTTTTCAGACTCTTAAAACATGAAAAGATCAATGAGTTTACCCATCTGGACTCACTAAACTAACTAGATGGGGAAAGTGGAAAATACAATTGCATTATGTTCTGTATTAGTTTAGATCCCTTATTCATCCTTGGACGAATTCAATAGTACACACTTCATTGACAATATAATGGGGGTGAATCAGTATTATCAAATTCTTTTTCAATTTATACAACCATTTGCAGGTTTGACTAATGAAACTTGCATATACCTTTCATACTTATAATTTAATTTCTTCTTCAGATGTCGATCATTAATCTGTGTGTCAGAACCATATAACAATAAACAAGAACAAGAAAAATAGAGCAGAGAGACACACCAAAGAACACAAGATATAAGGTGGAAACCCAATGTGGGTGAAAACCACCTGCTGCAATATGTCTCTATCTTCTTTCAATTAGAAACTTATTTTTACAATGATTTTGTACTGGTGCAGTCCTATACCAGCACGTAGGCTTCAACCTGTAGAAGGCTACAACCTTCTCTTGTTCTCCAGACTCTCCTGGAAGGGAGCTACAACCCCCTTAGCTCTTATACTAGCTGAGGTACTAGTAAGTAGGTGCTGACCTACTGAAGGCTTCAACCTTCTCTTTTCTTCCAGGGACCACGTTTCATAAATTTTCAAATTGGATCCATGAATATCAATCAAACATCAAATAGATCTGTAATCAACCAACTTCCTTGTACAAATACTAAATCAATAATTTCTCAGCACACAGCAACCAAACACCAATTCAGAACCTTGAACACTACAGTAATAGACAAAAGCAGCTAAAACATATTTCAAGAAAAGTTTGCAACTTCAACAATAGAAACCTGTGGATATCCGCACCTCCGCTATGTCGAGCCTGTAGGTCTCCGCACCTGCACCATTCTCAAACCTACGGACCTCCGCCCCTACACCGTATGTAGCCTATGGAATGCCACACCTATGATGTGTCGAACCTGCGGACCTCCACATCTACGTTGTGTCTAGCTTGCGGACCTCTGGGTATAGATAATTTATCAGACTTCAATTATACCCCAGACTATCAGATTTACAGATCTGATCATGTGCCAAAGAGATCTCGACCCATCAGTAGATCTATCTTGTAATGCTCAGGTTTCTCCTTGATTCAGGTCTAGCTATAACTCACCAACCGATCATCAGAATTTCAGATCTTGCTCTTCTTAAGATATTCAACACATTTGTGTCCAGCCAAATGATCTCCTTTCCTTTTTATAGTCTAGGCCTTTCTCAAACCATGCTCCAAAACCATAGAGATCTAATACTAGGGACCCAAAACCTGGGTTCAATACTTTATATGCAAAAACCACGGACCAAAACCATAGGATCAAAATTGTCAGACTAAATATCATGGACCAACCCACATGCACGTGTTTCTCTCTGCATGAAAGTGCGCGTACTTTATGTCCGCACTATTTGTTCGATACACTGATGAACATGTTCGCACCTTTTGATCAGTGCACCTGCGGAAACCACCAATGACCGTAGCTTTGTGAATCAGGAACCTGCGGATCTCTCATTTTCTACATGAGAGCCTGAACTTTTGATCAGATATTTGAGTGAGTTGTCATCAAGGACAAGACATATGTCATTGAGCCAAACTTGTGCCAAACCTATGTCATAATTCCAACAATATCCCCCTTTGGACTTGATGGCAACCCAAGGTCACTCAAGGTCTTTCCTCCCCCTTTGACATCAAGGGCAAAGGGTTATGTTCCCCCTAAGTATATGCTAAAATCTTTGCTCTGTTGTGTTGTTCAAGCTACCCCTAACATATAGGCAAGATCTGCAAGAAGATGTTCTACAAAGAAATCTTACTTTATACATCATAACTAACCTTCTTATCACCAAAGCCTCATACATACGACTCCCAACCAAAAGGGGATACATGATATAATAAGATCATTACATTATCCATACCAGGCATAGTGGGGAAACCAAGCCAGGCTGTTACATGACCTTGACAAAGAAATATAAGACATAATATCAGCAGCAATTGACAATCATATATCAGTATCCATGTTCTCCTTCTGCACTTGCTCCCCCTGACATCTAAAAAACTAAAAAATTGAACCAAGATATTCTACGATAATGCCAACAATGCATTATTAGAAGAGTATATGCTCCCCCCTGAACCTGTGCCAGATGGTCTCTGATAGACCCATATTGGACTCTTCTCATCCTTTCTCTACTTCAAGTCGACTGTACCCACACATAAACCAGCGTATATACGCGTATACCCCATATGAAACTTGTGTACAACAATCTCTGAAATAGACAAGATTCAATAGCAAGATGATGCATAAACTACCCCCATCTTTTGTCTGAGATATTCAAAGGTCTCCCTGGGTAGTGGTTTGGGAGAATATCAGCAATTTGTTCCTTAGAGGGAACATACTCCAGTTTGACCTTTTGTTCAACCACTTGTTCTCGGAGAAAATGATATCTGATTGGTATGTGCTTAGTCTTTGAATGCATGACAAGATTCTTTGAAATACTGATTGCACTTGTATTATCACAAAAAATGGAGATAGGTGGAGTACAAGTGATTTCAAGATATTGCAATGTTTGCATCATCCAAAGGATTTGTGTGCAGCAAGATGCCACAGCTACATATTCTGCTTCAGCTGTAGATAACGCAATAGAGCTTTGTTTCTTGCTGAACCAAGATACTAATCTAGGACCCACGAAGAATCCACCACCACTAGTGCTTTTCCTGTCATCCACGCTTCCTGCCCAATCCGCATCTGTGCATGCATGAAGTGTGAGAATTGTCCCTCTAGGATACCATAAGCCATAGTTTTGAGTTCCTTGAAGATACTTGAAAATTCTCTTAACTGCGTGAAGATGAGTTTCCTTTGGATTTTCCGGAAACCTTCCAACTATTCCTACTGCATGCATAATGTCTGGTCGGGTACCTGTTAGATAGAGCAGACTATCAATCATGGATCTATAGGTTGGTTGATGTACAACTACCGATTCATCATTTGCACTGAGGCTACATCCTGTCACCATAGGGGTACATACTAGTTTCGAATCCTCCATCCCATATTTCCTCAAGATCTACTTGAGATATTTGGTTTGTGATAGAAAAATGTCGTCTTTGTTTTGTTGGACTTGTAAACCAAGAAAATATGTGAGCTCACCAAGCATGGACATTTCAAACTCTTTCTACATCACCAAGGCAAAATTTTGACTCATTTCTTCTTCATTTCTACCAAACATGATATCATCAACATACAAAAAAAGTATCAACATCTTATCATTGCCAATTTTTATATATAGATTGCTATCAGTTGATCCTTTTATAAAACCTTGTTGGTGGAGGTACTTATCCAATCGATAATACCATGCCCTTGGAGCCTGTTTAAGGCCATAGAGAGCCTTTTCGAGTTTGCATACAAGTTTTGGATTATTCCGAAGGATAAACCCATATGGTTGTTCAATATATACTTCTTCATTTAAGTCTCCATTCAGAAAGGCAGATTTCACGTCCATATGAAATACTTTGTCTGAAAGCTAGAGAGAGCAAGGAACATTCTTATAGCCTCAAGTCTAGAAACTGGAGCAAAAATTTATTCAAATTTTATGCCTTCTTGTTGCGCATAACCTTTACACACAAGTCTTGCCTTGCTTCTAACCACATCCCCATTTTCATTCAGCTTATTTTTGAAAATACATTTTGTCCCTATGACATTCTTATCTTTTGGTCTAGGAACCAACTCCCAAGTGTTATACTTTTCAATCTACTCGAGTTCTTCCTCCACGGCCTTGACCCAGCATTCATATTTGCAAGCCTCTATTACATTTTGTGGTTTAGTGGAGGAGAGAAATGCTAGATAGCTTGAAGCTTCTGAAATGGTTCTTCTTGTTTGTACACCTGCCTCTTTCTGCCCCAAAATTTGAGATTCTGGATGATTCTTCTAAATGTATCTGGATGGATTCTTTTCTTCTATCCTTGTTTGTTCTTCTGGTGCCTCATGGGTTTCTTCTTCATCACAAATCTTATTTGATGTTGACGAATAGTCTTCACCATCTTCGAAATCTTCAGATTTTACCTGCCTAGGAGTGTTTCCTTCTTCATCAACTACTACATCAATGCTTTCAACAATTTTACCAAGTCTTTTATTGTAACATTTGTAAGCTTTGCTATGGGGAGAGTAGACAAGTAAAATGCCTTCATCTGCTCTAGGTTATAACTTGCCAAGATTTTCATCAGTCCTTTTAAGGTAGCATTTGCTTCCAAAAATTTGGAAGTATTTTATCGTGGGAGTCTTACCGTACCAAATTTCATGAGGAGTCTGAGTGTTGTTTACTCGGAAGTTTGTCTTTTTTAGAATAGTAACAATGGCAAATGTGGCTTCACCCCACAAGGTTGCATGAGTTCCAGACTCATCAAGCATAGCACAAGCCATTTTTTGAACTGTTCTGTTCATTCTTTCCAATACTCCATTTTGCTAACCCCATATGAAACTTGCGTACAACAATCTCTTAAACAGACAAGATTCAAGAGCAAGATGATGCATCAACTACCCCCAGCTTTTGTCTGAGATATTCAAATGTCTCCCTGGGCAGTGGTTTGGTGAGAATATCAGCAATTTGTTCCTTAGAGGGAACATATTCCAACTTGACCTTTCGTTCAAGCACTTGTTCTCGGAGAAAATGATACTTGATCGGTATGTGCTTAGTCTTTGAATGCATGACAGGATTCTTTGAAATACTGATTGCACTTGTATTATCACAAAAAATGGAGATAGGTGGAGTACAAGTGATTTGAAGATCTTGCAATGTTTGCATCATCCAAAGGAGTTGTGAGCAGTAAGATGTCGCAGCTACATATTCTGCTTCAGCTGTAGATAACACAATAGAGCTTTGTTTCTTGATGAACCAAGATATTAATCTAGGACCCACGAAGAATGCACCACCACTAGTGCTTTTCCTGTCATCCACGCTTCTTGCCCAATCTACATCTGTGCATGCATAAAGTGTGAGATCTGTCCCTCTAGGATACCATAAGCCATAGTTTTGAGTTCCTTGAAGATACTTGAAAATTCTCTTAACTGCCTGAAAATGAGTTTCCTTTGGATTTTCCTGAAACCTTCCAACTATTCCTACTACATGCATAATGTCTGGTCGGGTACCTGTTAGATAGAGCAGACTACCAATCATGGATCTATAGGTTGGTTTATGTACAGCTGCCGATTCATCATTTGCACTGAGGCTGCATCCTATCACCATAGGGGTACATACTAGTTTCTAATCCTCCATCCCATATTTCCTCAAGATCTGCTTGAGATATTTGGTTTGTGATAGAAAAATGTTGTCTTTGTTTTGTTGGACCTGTAAACCAAGAAAATATGTGAGCTCACCAAGCATGGACATTTCAAACTCTTTCTGCATCACCAAGGCAAAATTTTGACTCATGTCTTCTTCATTTCTACCAAACATGACATCATCAACATACACAACAAGTATCAGCATCTTATCATTATCAATTTATATATATATATATATCTATCAGTTGATCCTTTTATAAAACCTTGCTGATGGAGTTACTTATCCAACCGATAATACCACGCCCTTGGAGCCTGTTTAAGGTCATAGAGAGCATTTTTGAGTTTGCATACAAGTTTTGGATCATTCCCAAGGATGAACCCATCTAGTTGTTCAATATATACTTCTTCTTTAAGTCTCCATTCAGAAAGGGAGATTTCACATCCATATGAAATAGTTTGAACTTGTGAAAGCTAGAGAGAGCAAGGAACATTCTTATAGCCTCAAGTCTGGCAACTGGAGCAAAAGTTTATTCAAATTTTATGCCTTCTTGTTGCGCATAACCTTTACACACAAGTCTTGCCTTGTTTCTAACCACATCCCCATTTTCATTCAGCTTATTTTTGAAAATCCATTTTGTCCCTATGACATTCTTATCTTTTGGTCTAGGAACCAACTCCCAAGTGTTATTCTTTTCAATCTGCTCGAGTTCTTCCTCCATGGCGTTGACCCAACATTCATCTTTGCAAGCCTCTCTTACATCTTTTGGTTCAATGGAGGAGAGAAATGCTAGATAGCTTGAAGATTCTGAAATTGTTCTTCTTGTTTGTACGCCTGCCTCTTTCTGCCCCAAAATTTGAGATTCTGGATGATTCTTCTGAATGTATCTGGATGGAGTCTTTCCTTCTATCCTTATTTGTTCTTCTAGTGCCTCATGGGTTTCTTCTTCATCATGAATCTAATTTGATGTTGAGGGATAGTCTTCGCCATCTTCAAAATCTTCAGATTTTACCTGCCTAGGAGTGTTTCCTTCTTCATCAACCACTGCATCAATGCTTTCAACAATTTTACCAAGTATTTTATTGTAACATTTGTAAGCTTTGCTGTGGGGAGAGTAGCCAGGTAAAATGCCTTCATCTGCTCTAGGGTCAAACTTGCCAAGATTTTCATCAGTCTTGTTAATGTAGCATTCACTTCCAAAAATTTGGAAGTATTTTACCGTGGGAGTCTTACCGTACCGAATTTCATGAGGAGTCCGAGTGTTGTTTACCAGACATTTGTCTTGTTGAGAATAGTAACAATGGAAAATGCGGCTTCACCCCAGAAGGTTGCGTGATTTCCAGACTCATCAAGCATATCACGAGCCATTTTTTGAACCATTCTGTTCATTCTTTCCACTACTCCATTTTGCTGAGGAGTCCTTGCAGCAAAAAACTCCCTTCTTATTCCATGTTGTTCACAAAAATTGAAAAATTCATCTGAGGTAAATTCCCCTCCTCGATCAGATCTGAGGCATTTGATTCTACGATATGATTCGTTTTTAACCAAAGCTTTGAATGACTTGAACTTTTCGTAATCTTCATCTTTATACTTCATGAGTCCTATCCAACACATCCTTGAAAAGTTGTCAACGAACAATATGAAATACTCTTCTCCTCGAGGTGACCTCTTCCTAGTTGGACCACATATATCAGTGTGAACAAGTTCAAGTGGCCTGCTAGCTGATCCTTCCTTCTCAGGGAAATTAGTTCTACTTTGGTTACCAAATTGGCATGATTTGCATACTGTATTATCTGGAATTCTGATGTCAGGAAGATCTCAAATTGCCTGATATTTTCATGCTTTCCTAATCTAGGAGAAGCTAAGATGCCCCAGTCTTCTGTGCCATAGCCAATGTTCATCATTATTGCTTAAATAGCATTTTTGTTGTTCTCCCTTGAGTACGTGTAAGTTATTTGGAGTTCTTATGCCTCTGATCACTGTTTTTCCTGTATCAAGCTCATGAACAATACATCCATCTGATCGAAATATTACCTCAGTTCCTTGAGCACACATCTAACTGAAATTCAAAAGATTATGCTTTACGCCATCAACATACATAACATTTTCAGCCTTGACCTTTTCTTTCAAATGAACAGAGCCTTTACCTTTTATGAATGCAGGGGTGTTATTTCCGAATGAAACCTTCTTTTCCTTTTCTAAGGCACTATATGACTAAAGTTTTTCTTTATTACCTGTCATATGTTTCGAGCTTCCACTGTCGATGTACCATTGATTTTCCTGTCCTTCTGCATATAAGGCTATCCCAAATCTTTCCGGTTGCATTTCTTTCTTTTTCCAGGTTTTGGAACTCAATGAAGCTTGCTCCTTCTGAGTTGTTTGCCGAAACCTGCTTTTGCATTCAGAGTCTTCATGACCGAAGTTGTTACAGATAGAAAATTCTATTTCATTTTCAAGAGCAGAGAAGTTATTGTAGGTTCTTTTCATGATTCCTGTCATACTCCTTTTCTTTTAAGCTTCCCTAGTCATGATGGTCTTATAGGCAACACATTGAGCAGCTTTATGACCAAATTTATGACAAGAGAAACATTAGCCATTGAAGAAATTCCCGTGATTATCAAATCTACCAACCATATGATTGTAGTTTCCATCCATTCTTGAGCCAAATTGAGAATGATTTACCTGTGGTCGGTTGAGGCTTCTGTTCATCCTTGATGTGGATTGCTCCTAATTTACTTGATAATCATTGATCATTCTTGAAGTAAATTGTCCCTGATTTCCCTGGTGATCTGCATTATACTTTTGTTGTCGATTGTCAACTTGTTCACTTCTCCTTGTTGCATCAAAATAACTTTTGGAGGTGGATGGATTTTGTGCTTGCTTCGGATCTTGAGATGCTTCTTCAGAATATCTGAGATTAGTGTTGATTGTTTCATACCCTTTAGAAAATCTGACATTAAGGGCTTTTGTTTTCTCAATTTCTTTTCTAAGTCCCACAATTTCACATTCTATCCCTTCACTGTGTTTATCTTTTTCAGCAAGTTGGAATGTTAGAGTATATATAATCATATTCTTTTCCTGTAAACAAAATTTAAGTTTAGAAATTTCTTTATAAAGACCTTCTTCATTTATAGTGTCCAAGAAATCATCATATCAAAGGCCATCAAAATTCTATCATTATTACCTTGTTCATCTTCATCACTGTTTGACAATCCATCACTATCTTCATGCGTGTAACAGCTCTTCTTATTCTGTTTTCTGTTCCATCTAACAGGTTCCTTACTTTTTTCTAGTTTATCTTTATGAGGAAATTTTGCAGCATAATGACCGACTCTTCCACAAGCAAAGCATTTGAAAGGTAGCTTACCTCTGAATCTACCAGTTCCTAGTTGAAGGTTCTTGACAAAATTTGATTCTTCCTCTTCTTCTGACATATGTCCTAACTCATAGTAATCTCCTTTTCCTGAAGCCTTGAATGCGTCTTGTATCCTATCTGATGGCCCTCGTTTTCTCATTTCGTAAGCAATTAGAATTTTTTGCAGCTGTGACATGGTAAGGTTCTGTAGATTTTGTTTTTCTTCTATGGCAGAAACTTTTGAATCTGCTAGAGTCGGTCTTTACATCCCTCCGTCATAGATCATTTCTCTTATTGCATTTCATTTTTAGGTGTCTCGTTCGATTCACTCAGTTGCATTCCGCTAGGGGCATGCCATAATCTGACGGAAGGTTCTTGTTGTTCATTTCCCCTCATGCCCTATCCTGCTCACTCAGGTCTGTTCATCAAAATCAAGTTTTTGAGTCACTTACAGCCCTGTTTTAGTCTTTTGATCAGCAAGAGTCATTTTAGTCACTACGTCTAGGGTTTCACAAATTGTGTCGTCAAGATGTCCAATACTGCCAGCAGGACAGAGGGAGGCTCTTAATAAGTTTTCATTTCAATATTTTCATCTTCATATGGATGGATTATGACTTTTCTTCAAAACTCTGTTTTGAAGAAAATTCAACATTTCATTTTTTGTAATAATTTTCAAAAATGTTTCAGTTGTTGAATTCTTCAAGCATAGCCCTAGTCTCCCTTGCCAAATTCCATATCAGCTATCCCTGCAAAAATTGCCAAGAATTTCATCATTTCAGTCAAAAAAACAAAAAGAATATTTAAAAAACAAAGTTGTAACAAAATGTGAAAAAGTGTCAATGCCAAACATTACAAAGATGGGTTTTGAAGAAACAAAAATCAAATCCATGTCTTCATAAAATTTTTTCCATGAGGATCAATGTCATTTGCGTGCCAAGATCAAAGAGAAGTAATTTGAAGAAAATTGGTTGAGTGAGTGCCCAATTTGGGCGAAGTTTGATCAAACTGGGCAGGGGCGGCACATAGAGCAGGGGGCCCAGTGCACTGGAGGGGCACGACGCACTAGGAGTGAATGCACAGTGCAAATTAACACGGGCAGGATGCACTGGGATGGCGCAACGCATTGGGTATGCAGCGCGGCGCACTGGGACGGCACGGCGCATTGGGTATTCGGCGCAGCACATACACCTAAAAGCCCGAAATTGCTTAAAATTTCTCCAAATTGCCCATAACTTGCGTGGATTTGTTAGTTAGAGTCTTTATATTGATGTTTCATCCAATTTTGTGATAAGTTATGGTGGTTTATGGATGATAACAGTTGAAACAAAAATCTTAAACGCTACCTCTAAAATACCTCAAGGAAACTTGCTGTTAGGGTTTCAAAATCAATGTTTTGAGACCAAACTCACTCCATCCCATTTCACCCTTCTTTCCATCATTCCCTTCTCCCTTATTTCATTTCTCCCTAATTTCATTCCTCCCTATCCCCAAAAAATTACTAAACCCCTATCCCCAATTCCCTTCCACACATTTCCAATGTAAAAACCCCAAACCCTACCCTATACAAAAATTGCCAAACCCTCCTAAACAAATTTGTACCAAAAGTTCCTAATCCTTTACTATTTTTCCCCTTCCTAACAGTCCCTTGTTGCATTTTTCCCCTTGGTGGCAGAATTCAACCACATCACAATTGAAGCAGTCCAACACAGTTTTATCACCAGCATCTATTTCTGCAAGGCAGTTTGTATAGCAGCAATTATTTCATCTGGTCATTCATCTGATTATGAAGTATATAACCAAAATGACTCACCCACAAAGGGACATGCACCCTAGAGGCCTCATAAAGGTGGCAGACATGTTAGAGAAGAACCGACCATCCTTACAGAATTGCAGGCCTACCCTCTTGTCGTCTCTTGTTTCCAGTTTCAGTCATGTTATGAATTTTGTGAGAAGGTGGATGCTGTTCAAGTCCATCACGAGTTGGCTCGCTTATTTGTATTACATTTACATGGTGATCGAGTTACTTTGGCTAGTGTCACTTTCACACTTACACCATATTCTATCTCATTAGCAACTGGCATACCTAACATTGGAGAACCATGGAACAAGAGGCAGAAGATTGACCGACAAAATTATGAGCCATATATTAAACTTGGTTTCTTGAGGCAGCTCAAGGGAGCGTTCCCTTTCCGATATCTCAAAGATGAATATGCTCCATTAATGAAATGAATCATGAAGTATTTCAATTGTGAAGGTCGCTTCTTCCGACTATATGCTTATCAGATCAGGTTGCTCATGCATTGTACCCGAGTAAGGATGATGAAAATTACTTATTTCATATGCCAAAACATAGAGAGGATGACCGCCCTTGTGCAGTACAAGACCCCTGAGAAGCAGTTCAACAATATTTTCCATTTTGCTCTCATCAAGATTTTGGTGGTTCATCAGCTTGGATTACAAGGTATCACTTGGGATGATTTCATCTCTCATGACTTTTTTCAGAGCTTCACAGGGACCTTCAGAGGTTGGGCATGAGACTGGTGGACCTTCTCATCAGCAAGAAGGCCATGATCTCCACACACTGCTACTATACCGGTCTTCATTACTTATCAGAAGGGCACGAGGCAGTTATTTGCAGCAGCAAAGCGAGTGTTATCTCCACTCGGGGTGGAAGGGGCCTCGATTCCGGCATCAGCATCACAAGTATAGGAAATAGGAAAGAGGCCAATGCAGGATGAGGGGCCTTTAGGTGAGGACGAGACTAACTTCATTCTCGTTCAAGATGATGTTACAGACATGGGCTCACAAAATGCACATCTTAGAGAGATCATCCAGGAGCAGCAGACAGAGATCACAACCTTGTCCCTTGACTTGGAGAGGGCTAAGTGGACTATGAAATACTTGGAGTAGAGGAACAAATAGCTCAAAGAATAGCAAGCAATCATGGAGTTGTAAAACATCCGCGAGAATCGCCAAGCTGCCCAAAGGAGGAGGATATAGCGCACTTCATTGGAGCAAGAGATTAATGATGATTGGGAGTCTTAGCTCGAGAGAATTAACATCCACCTGGAGAGACTACTGGAAAAGGCCGATAGGTACAAAGAATTGTTGAGACACATGGTTTTCCATTACAGGGCGTGAAATATGAGTTCCAAGGCACGAATAAGAAATCTAAAGGCCAAATTGAAGAAGGCAATAAAGAAGCAAAAGAGGCAAAAGGAGCATGATCGCCTTAGATATTGGTTGAAGCCTCTTTAGTGCAGCATGACACTTGATAGAGAAGGTATAGCCCAAATTTCAAGAAATTTGGAGCAATTTTTGCATTTTTGAAAAATTTTGCACTGAAAAACAGGTTTTGCCTCCCTATGCGTCGTGCCATGTGGCGCTCGCTTTTGCTAGAGGGCTCCAAATTGCAAAAAAAATATATTTTTGGGTTTGGCATGAAAAATTATGACTACTGGTGCATGGCCAAGAAGTTTGGGCAAGTTTTGAGTCCTCAAGAGGTCAAAAACACTCAAAAAATGACCTCACTACCCCTATTTTGACACACAGGAAGAAGTTTTGGGAGATTACAGTTGTGGAGAGGTAAATGGACACCAAATTGAAAAATTCTACTTGGGTTGGAAAGTAGACAAGTAGGGCTTTCCAACGAGCTATTGGGAGCTCAATTTGGACTTCAGAAAGGGTATCAAATTCAGCTCCAAAGTGGCATGATGCATAGAGAATTAGAGGTGGCGCATAGAGGATTTTTGGCTCATTTTTCGCTGTACGGCACAAAATTTCACCTAGTTTTGACTATCATTTCTTTCTGATGCAATTATTGATCTAGCATAATTTAATTGGAGGACCATGATGTAATATTGGCATTTTTTTACTTGTTCTAGAGGATTCATTCGCCAAAAAGTGAAAATTTAATGAATGAATCAGTTTCCTACCTTATAGAGGCAAGTTGTTTTGATTGCCTAGATTTCAGTGCTTTGTTTAGAATTGGTTGAAACAGCTCCTAGAATGATGAGATCAAACCCTAGAGGCATGGTAATGGGTTAGGATGGTCTATATCATAGATTTTCTAAGTCATTGTCAGGGTTGGACACTTGGGATTTCTTGGCACATCATTGTACATTCTATCTCTGCATTTTTGGCAAAGGAAGGACCAGGGTTTTGTAGCACTTGTTGGGATCCATGTGGCTCTATATTTTTATCGTATTTTTCTCTATGTACTTGTAAGTTCATTGATGGTTATGTGTATCATTTTCCCTTCTCTTTCCTTCTAAAATTAAACAAATGAGTAATTAAAGTAGAATTCACTGGACTCTTGTGCTCTGCTTTGAAATTTTGTTTAATTTTCAATGTTTTCATCTATTTGAGGAGGACTCTTGAGACTCTCTTACCCTCCTTGGCTCCTCACTGGTCTGATCCATCCATTTATTCATTATAAAGCATCAAAACGATTGCCTTCCTTATCCCAATCAGAACTATGCAAAAATTGTGCCTCATCCCCAGACCTAAATTTGCCTCTCCCATTTTCCAACTCAAAACCAACAAAAACTCAAATCAAATCTTTGCACTTCATACCTAGCCTAAGATTAGTTGTTAAATTGGTCATCTCAAGCCCCATCTAATTATCCTTTGCTGAGATTGACCTAGACAGAGCCTTCTCCTGTCCTCATAGGGCTAGCTACGAGGCTGAGTGTGGTTTGATGTGGACCTAGAAGCTTACCTTTCCAGCCTGAGGTAAATCTATGCTCTAACATAGTGGCGACTCCACTAGGGATCTAATTGGATTGTTTGTTAGTATTATTCATTTTGAAACTACATATGGAGTTAGAAGATTAGCCAGGTAGCTTTTGAAACGCTTTTTCTTTGCATCAACGCAAGTAGATAAATGCTACTTCAATCAATCTCTGGTCTAGTCTCATTAACGGGAAATGTAACCTGCAAACATCCCAGGACATTTGATGATTCTAAGCTGTGGATGATAAGCTTAGGATTTGATAGGCTGAGAAAGTTGTTTATGTTCATTTGATCATTTGAAAATACCACACTGGCTTCGAGAAGACATACCAGAGCTAATCCAGATCCAAATCCTCCCCCTGTCTTTGAAAATCCCAATTTGATTCCAAGACTTCTTCGTCAAGAGAGTTCTAAGACTCCTGTGTTCAAATCCCGTTCATGCCCTACAATTTTGAAGTATATTGAAGAGCTTGATTTTGATGCACGTTTTTACTTATCATTGTTTGAAACCAAATCCGAAAGTGTTGTTAGTGCCACAGTCCCGAATCCAGACTTTGCTCTAGCTCTTGAAATTGAAAAATCTAACAAGTCCATTGAGAATTTTATTTGAAGACAGCTTCAGACTGAAATTGAGGCTTCAAATATCGCTAATTTCCTAGAAGCTGCATCTGCAATCCTTGGATCTTCCGTCACGGCGTTCAACCCAAAGAGTCCCACTGAACCGCCCTTCATTCCCACTATCCCTGTGCAACCTATTATCACATATCAAAAGTCTGCATTAAATTCGCCTTCATCTACTCCTTCTACATCCAAAATTGCTTATCATTCGCACACCCTGCCTCATACACCTCACACATCGGCTGCACCTACTCCCCCAACATCCCCCAGACCAAATCCGCCAAGAGTGATGGTTGCCCATTTTGCACCTCTCGCGCTGCCTCAAGTTTTAGATGATATGCCCACAGGTTATCAAAGAAACATTCCTTTGTTTGATGGCACTCCTCATAGCACTACCACTCAACAACATGTCGACAGAATAGCAGATTTTTGTGACCTTCATGAGATCGATGCAGAAAATGTAACAATGAGATTGTTTGCACAGACATTTAATGGTGAAGTTAGGAAATGGTTCAGACCTTTACCCGCTGCTAGTATTGCTACATTGGACGATCTACAAAGAAAATTCTTAGATCGTTAGGAAATCAAGAAAAATCCTCTTCAGATCCTTCAAGAATATGAGCATATGAAGCGAAATGTCGGTGAGTCCATTCAAAATTACTGTATTAGATTCAATTCAGTCTACAAAGAAATTGTTGATCATTTAAGGGCACCTGTGGGGCTAGCCATGATGAAGTTTCTAGATGGTTTTGATGCTGACGTGGCTTATAAACTAAGAGAGAGAGAGCCTGCCACAATGGAAGATATGCAGAAGATCGCGGTCAACGTTGAGGCAAATCTGCTAGCCAAGAGGGCTAGAGCAAGAGCAGAAAAGAAGGTCACAATAAAAGAAGATTCATCTTTGACAGATCAATTACTTCGGAAGGTCGAGAAGATGATTGAAAGGGTGAAACTTGATAAACCTAAGCCACAAGTTAAAAATCCTAACTTCCGTGGCGAGCAGTAGCCACAATATAGAATTAAACAAAGAGAACAATGAGCCCATGATCAGATATCCCAGTAGCCCGTACATCCACCTTTACAGCAGAATGTAGTACTTGGTCCAGAGTCAGAAGAGGAGGAGAATGTGATTGGAGAAGAAAATCACTTATTTACTCTAGATGATATACCAATTTATATTACTGAAGAGGAGGAGTATGCAGAAAGTTCAGCTGTATGCAAAGATGAAGATTTCATTCCAGCAAATGACACGGTTTTGGAAGAGGAATCAAATGAGTACCAAAGAGGCTATATGAATGCTTTGTTCGCCCATCAGCGTCAATATTCGCTTAGAAACAGAGACGTGCCTGTTAACCCAATTCATAAGAGGAAAGAAGCTTCAGCATCAAAGAATGATTCACCTATTGTACAAAAGAAAGGGAAAGAGGTAGTTGATCCTAATATCAGCAAATCTCCATCAACAGAAAAATCAAATCAGCCAATTGCATCGAAAAAAAAGGAAAAGAAAGATGTCCCAGTCAAAGAGGTAGAAAATATTTTAGCTTTTAGTTTAGAAAATGAAATATCTAAATTGAAGGTATCCATTCCCTTGACTGAAATAATGAGGAACAACAATTATAGAGGGCAAGTTTCTAAAATTTTGAACTTTATCCAATGTCTGATATGGTGAGTGTTGAAGATGATCAACCCAAATTGATTTTTGGGCCAGCATTGAATGGTGAGTCTCCAGATAGTGATGTGCCACCTTTTTATATCAGTTTACGTGTGCATGATTTTGTGTTGCATAATGCTATGTTCGATTCTGGAGCTTCCCACAATATTATGCCAAAAGCTATCATGAAGAAGTTGGGTCTGGACATCACTAGGAAATACCGTGATCTATTTTCGTTTGATTCTGGCAGAGTGAGATGTATTGGGTTCATCAAAGGCTTGGTTGTAAGTCTGGATCAAATCCCAATGAAGAATGTTTTGATGGATATTGTTGTGGCGAACATTCCTCCCAGGTGTGGTATGCTTCTTTCCAGGTCTTGGGGAGCGAAATTGAAAGGGACATTACAACTAGATTTCTCCTGTGCAATGATTCCTATGTTTGGCCAAATGAGAAAATTGTACCGGGAACAAAAAATGAAATACATGATTACAAGTAAGGAGAAACCGATCAATCATCTGATCAATTATGTACATACAGATCTAGAGTCTTTTGTTTTGTATTCAGATAGTTTCAATGATATAGATAGTTAGTTAGTAGAA
>APFE030231080.1:3800-32135 GCA_000404065.3 Pinus taeda
ACACCTTTTTTCACTTTGTAGGAGCTTGATATTGCCTCTGATGTATCTCTGTAATTTCGGATCATCCAGTTCTGAAATTGCGACCTGTGGTAGCCCTCTGTGTCCTCTTTCTAATGCCACTAGTTTGACCCCAGTTAGATTCTACAATGAAGGGTTATGCCAAATCTCCCACAGTGACCTGATTATAGACTAATTCAGTAGAGAAAACTTGCAGGACGTTCCACGAGTCACTGTTTCGACCTCTGGCTCTGAAAAATATATAGAAGAAACTAGAGTCCGTCCTCTTTCTGTACCTTTTTATGAAGTTTCAATCCAATTCTCAGAGAAAAAGTTATGACGATTTTCCCCAGGTCACCTGTTTGGAATGTAATTTAGGAGTCTACAAAAAGACCAACTTCCTCAGATCATATCTCCGCAATTATAGTGCCAAATGCTCTTAAATTCAGACCCGAGATTTAGCACGATGTGTTATCAAATTGGTTTTTTTTTCAACTTCTAAAACGTCGCCGAAAAAATGTTATAGTGAAAATTCCACGATGACCTGTTTGGAGCAGCGAAACCCTAGATTCCAAAGCTCTGATACCAAATGTTATGAAACCAGCTCAAGAAAAGATAGAAAAGATAGTTCAATGCCTTAGAATTCAGCCTCTTTGAGGGGGCAACCTCCTTTACATTACATAAATGAACAATTCTTGGATGATTCAAATGAAAAGACCTCCTTTCTATATATAGGAGTCTAAGGGGTCATAACATAATTAGAGGCTACATAACAATAATAATGTAAGGGCACAATAATAACAATAGTGGGCTTCTATGGGGCACAATAGTAACAATATGGGCACAATAGGGGCACAACAATATTAATAAGGGGTACAACTACAATATTAATGGGGTAATCACTAGTATTATGGGGACCCAACATGTTAGCTTCGTGAATTGTGCCCTTCAGCCTCTAATCCAACTCCCAAGGGGTCTCGCCTGGTAGCATTGTGATTTCCTTGAACCCAATGATCAACTGCACCTCTGACTTTGGGCTGCTAAATTCCTTGTTTAGCACAATTTGGATATCCGCGATTCTCACATTCGGATTTTCATTGGAATGCTTAACGTACCAGGTCAGCACGCGATCCTATAGAGCACTGGCCAATGTCGCCTTCTTTATATTGTCATCTGTGACACCCTGTGATTCCCATATAGCTTTTATCATGAACCAAAACTGGTTCGGATCTTCATTCCCTACTCCCTTAAACAGTGGAAATTTTATTGCACTTGCCATATTGACTCACGGTGGTGGCAGAGGTGGTATGGGTGAAGATGGGGGTGAAGATGGTGAAACTGGTGGTGGTGTGGGTGGGGGTGGTATGCGCGGAATTCTCTGTCTTATGAATTTTATCGCACTTCTTGGTGAGACACTTGCAAGCTCTTCTTCGTCGCTTCGTGTAGGTGAAATCAAGGGGCTAGTTTCTAGTTCTGCACTACCTTCGTTTCTATAGATCCTCCTACTTCGTGTAGCCCTAAACATCAATTTATTCGCATAACCCATTTTTCACATAGTAGCATTTTAATCCAAGTATTCAAAGATTTAACTTACTTACCTCGCGGCCCTTTGAGGAAGAGTCGTTTTGCCTCACTATAGTTGACTGAAGTATCGACCGCGAAATTGGTGATGAATCCTCCTATGATTTGATCGAGCTAGTGATCAACGATGCGTACGATCTTATCTTCTGATGCTTCCAGTCTGTGCACCAATTCTGGAGTCCACACAATAGGTTTGTCGAGTTTACACCTTCCTTGGCTATCTGCTAGCTTCGCGATCCACTTGTACAATTCAGTGGGGAAGGATGCAAAAAAATTTCACAGATTTATGTATATAAGTAACAATCTAACCATTCTTCTTTTGAAAGTTAGGGATTCCTGCGCCGCGAATTCATGAATCTTCCTGTCCAACCAATCTCCAATTACTTTCTTTGTCGGATTCCAGTGATACAACATCAGACATCTCTACGCAGATCCTGGTCCCGACAACAGAACCATTTGTTGGATTGTTGGGGCCTAGCCCAGGTTAAGAGTTAATTAGCCAAACAAATCCCAGTACTACTGGCCCTTTTGGCAATAGTCTGTGGAGCGCGGACTGAGGTCTCACCCGATGTAGTATGGGAGGGTGCTAGAACTAGGTTTCTGCACCCTTGAGATGTCTGAGAAGCTCGATTGGTCCACTATTTGTTCTTGCACGCACTTTCCCGTTCCTCACGACCCGATACACTACCTTCATGCAACCCTACCTAGGGGCTGTGTGTACGTTTTCCATTATTACCCGAGATCTTACTTATCTTCTAGTACTAGTTAATTACCTTCACCTACTTGAATGCTTTAAGTTATAATTAGTTATACCAGACATTCATACAGGTCCACACAGTAAAGAAATAGTATACTTGAAAATTATATCCAATCATGCATTAAAGCAAGAAAAGATACACAAAAATGTAGTAAAACTTCTCTTTATTGATTTTCCCAATGGTTACAAACTCGACCTGCCTTGTGCACTCAGTCGCGGACTACTAGGCCTCTGCGCACTCAACTGCAGAGCCTTTTCCTACTCTATGACCCACATACACACTTTACACTCTGACTCAATCACTTAGACTTCTCATCATCATCTTCTCTTCGTTAGTTATCTTTTACACTTAGAACCTCACTCTATTTATACAATCCCATGGTCTGCAGACCATGGGTAGGTCTATCTAGCTGACATTACATTACAAAACTAAGGAGGACAACCCTGTGACTCTATTATGACTTCTTGCTCCGCGCCCACAATTCATGGATTTTTGTACAAAATATTTGGTAAAAACTTGGGCTTTAAGCCCCAAAACATGCCTTGGGGGGATTCCATGCCCAACAATTTTTTGCATGAAATGAATCCTAACTAAGCCTATGGTGTAATTTTAGACTTTGATCGGATCAGAATGGTTATCACATGGCATGAAAGAGAACATGAAGAACAGGATATGGTTTCCCTAGATGATCCTGGTACTATTGAGGCTCTCAGAGATTGTGGGTTACTCAAATATTTCAGGTTATCCATAATGAGGTCATAGTTAGAACTATTGTAGTTCTTGGTTCATTCATGGGATCCAACAGAACATGTTTTTCACATAGGGACAAAGTGCTCCCTATATTGATCGATGATATTTACTTTCTCATAGGATTGTCGAGACGCGGTGTTCCCCTTTCTCTTTCAGATTCTTCCCGTGGGGATGAATTAGTGAGGGACTAAATTTGACAATTTTGCCGGGCAGGTACACAACCTAGCAAAGATAGAAAGATAAACATCAAGGATGTTCATGATATGCCCTTGCAAACAATCCTCTTTACTATTGCAAAGTTCGTGGGTAGCGTGACACTTCATGTCGCGAATAGATCATACAGAGTATGCGCTCGAGTGTCTCGAGCCAACTATGTTCAACTGGTGTGAGGCGGTACTCTCTTTGATGAAAGAGAAACTGACTAAAGTAAAAAGTTGTGAGACAAACATTTCAGCTATGGATCGATCTTGATTGCTTTTAATTTTGAGATATTTCCATTAATGCAACGTCAGTATGTGACACTGAGTTTCGCTGGTCCTAGAGATCCATAGATGTAGAGGTGGGTAGAGTTGATGGCTAGACATGTTGGTCTGTCATCATCTCATTTTTTTATTGCATTTTTAGTTGGCTCCATTGACAACATATTGTCATAGAGGAGCATCCATATGCAAGGATGGATTTTTGTAGAGATCTAGATTTGAGATTACCAGTGGGTGCTCAATGGGGTGCAATAGGTAAATTGTTTTAACCATGTATTTTTGATTTTTTGAGTTTTTACATGTTTTTTTGTTTTTTATGTTTCCAAGACTAAACTAAAAATGTTCTCATGTATACAGATGTTGGCACTGTTCGACCAATGGGTCATCAATAGGAGGCAGGTGAACTAGCGGGGAGAAATGCCAAAAGAGTAGTTCTCCAAGATTTAGATTTGATCGAGAAAATGGCAGAGTTGCAACATCATATAGACGGGTTAATCCTCGGTATATCAGATGTTCAGATCGAGGAGTTATTGATGATACGACGATGCCATACTATTGGTGTACCTAGCCGTTGGATGAGGCTATTACACATGATAGCTTAGGCGTTGACCTGTTATCATGAGCATGATTAGATCTACCTAGGATGATTTACTGTATGCATTATGAGGTTTTGAGGTCAGATGAACAACATGTCTTAGACACAAATTTTTGTAAAAACTTTGAACATCTATCTATTTTGCTTTCAGTGTTTTTGTATGGTTATGTGTAATCCTATTCAATTGTTGATGTGAATTAAAACTTTACTCTTTACATATGTCGTAAATGTTTGTTTAACACGTAATTCGCTAAAGAATCAGTTAATGTGTTAACGTTTATGGAAATGTGTTGTTATTGAATGTAATCAAAATGTCTTTCCAAGAGACAAACTCTAAGGAATATACGATGAATAGATGGATTTCAGACGGTATAAACATTCATAAGTTGTAGTATGACAAGTTGTGAGTCTAGCCTAATGACGATTCAACGAATGCCAAGTGAAATGGCATCAGAGAGGAGTTTGATCAATGCGATATACTCAGTGATATTGTTCGTAGAACGACCGATACAAATACCTTTAAAACTCACTAACTCGCCACTTGGAGCGAATATGCCCATGCTGCAGAGGATAGGTTCTGTGTACTATGACTAGAACCATTGACATAACCAACAAATGGTTCCAAATATTATGACATCTGCAACAATTGAAAAGTGGATTACTAACCACATAAAAAATCTAAAATTCACACTATGACACACACATGCAATCAAAGCATATATACAGTGTTTTTACTACGCACAATCAAGCATAGTAACATTTAATATACAACCTGTTTTAGGGCTGCAACAATGGAATTCCATCATAATCAACCAACTCGTAAGTGCCTTTTTCCGAAACACGCTTGACAATGTAGGGGCACATCCATAGTGGTTCAAATTTTCCTATTCCTAATTTATCGGCTTCCTGATCATAAAGCAAAACTAGGTCTCCTTCTGAGAATATGCGAGGCTTGACATTGTGGTCATGTTGTGCCTTATTTCATTTCTTATGTGCTTCGTTGGCCAATGCAGCTTCACGACATGTTTCATCTAGATGGATGAGTTCTAATAAACGTGCTTCCTTATCAGAAGTGTTAGGTAACAAGTCAATTGTGAGTTTTAGTGATGAAATCTCACATTATATTGGCAAGATTGCCTCAAGACCATACACCAATTGGAAAGGTGTGAATCTAGTAGCATTTCTTATTGAGCTTTGGTAAGCCCACAAAGCTGAGTACATAATCAAATGCCAGTTCCGTTTGTGAACTCCTATCATTCGTTGAAGCATTCGCTTAAGGAATTTTTTGATGGCTTCAACTTTTCCATTAGCCTGTGGATAATAAGGAGTAGAACTATCATGTGAGAGTCCTAACTTGGCAGTTAATTCAGTCATCATGTGATTGCAAAAATGCGAACCATGATCTATAACTACAACTTGTGGTACATCAAACTGTGCAACCACATGGTTGAAGAAAAAAAGTGCAACTGTCTTG
Source organism: Pinus taeda (assembly GCA_000404065.3). Classification (NCBI taxonomy): domain Eukaryota; kingdom Viridiplantae; phylum Streptophyta; class Pinopsida; order Pinales; family Pinaceae; genus Pinus; species Pinus taeda. The sequence goes on from APFE030231080.1 coordinate 9,435, forward strand.
TTGAAAATAGCAACAAGAAATGCTAAAAATAGAAGTGATAAAATTAGCAATGCTATAAATAGCATTTCAGGATACCTTCCTATTTTAGTTAGTCCCTGAACTAAAATAGAGAAGTAAAATTCGAATTTGATCTTAGTAGCTGTTTGTAAAATAATTAATTAATTCATCTTGAGTTAATTAATTGGAGAAATTAAAACATGAAGTCTATGTGAGGACATGCAACAATTATCCCATTGATTGAGGAATTTATCCCTTAGTTAAAGAGATAAGGATGAGTTGTAATTTGAGTTGTAATTATTTAGCTAAGTTAACTGAGTTAAGTCTAGTTAGATTACTTCAAATAGTTTGTTGAACTAATTGTGAGTTCAGTTAGTTAATGCATGCATGCATGTAATTACTGTACTTTAGATAACTGAATATTCTCTCATAAATAACTCATGCATGTCAGTTCAGGCAAAGACCCAGCTGAGATCAGATGATGGGACAGTGTACTATTAGTTGCAGGAATATTCCATGGAGGATACCTCTTACAAGCAGAAGAAATTCATTGCTTGGAGATTGCGTAGTTACTTTTGGGTTTAGTGAGGGTGTGATGAGGCAAATTCACATAGGTGGCAGCAGTAGACCCCAAGGAAAACTGTGCAAGGAAATAGGAGGCTTGGAGGGCTGAGGGAAGGCATATCTTATGTCTATTCAGCTTGTGAGCTGTATTGTTGGATTGTACTCAGAACATGATAGCTTGTGAAGCTGATTCTTTGTGTAATCTGAACATATTTCCACTTGTATGATAATACAAAGATAGGGGTTTTAGGATGAGGCTTTCCCCAGAGTATTCTTCTGTATTCATGTGTGATTGATCTCTCTTCATCTGTTATATGTGTTCTATTTGATCTTGCTCATATTCAATTAAGCTTCCACAAGTTTGTTGTAGAAGTAGATCTTGTATTTTGCTTTAGTATATTGCATAATATGTTGATCTATAGTGGGAATTTCTACATGGTATTGGAGAAAAAGGTGATCAAAGTGAAGAACAATATACATGAAGGGAGAAGTTCGAAGTTTGAGGTTCCTGAATAAAAAAATCGAGTTCTTATCACATCTTAATTTCACCAATGGCGTTCAATGGTTTTTAATTAAATGGGAGTTGATGGCACCCCATAACCCACAGCAGAATGGGGTGGCCGAAAGGAAGAATAGATCGATTGTGGGAGCAGCTTGGGCAATGTTGCATGACAAAAGCCTACCACTGCATTTGTGCGCTGAGGCATGCAATACATTAGTATACTTGCAGAATAGAAGCTCGCAGTGTCTACTGGGAATGAAGACACCTATGTAGGCTTTTTCTAGGAAGTGACCAGACGTGAGTCACTTCTGAATCTTTGGATCATTGGTTTACTGCCATGTGATCAAAGATGCCCGGAAGAAGCTAGATCCAAAAGCTAAGTTGGGAATACTTGTGGGGTACATGGATACACCCCACAACTATCGGGTGTTCCTGCCTATCAATCAGAGGATTGTGGTACAGAGATATTTGAAGTTCAACGAGTAGAAAACCATGCGAGTATCACTTGAGAGGGAGCTCAAGTTGCATGTAGAGGAGGAAATTTCAGTTCCTAAGGTGGAGGAGCCTCAAATTGATGCGGAGTAGCCACATGTAGAGGATTCGGGAATGGAGGCATCCACTCATGCTAAGTCTTCTAGAGATGGATGGAAACACTCAAGGGAAGCTGACAAGTTGATGCTGGATGTAGTGGAGAATGTGGGACAACCATATTCTTAACGTAGACAAAGGAGGTCGCTCGAGTGGTACACTAGTTACATGGCCCTGGTTTGGGAGTGTGTAGAGTCTGAACCTTCTTCATTCGAGGGGGCACTGCAACAACCAGTCTGGGTTGATGTAATGGTAGAGGAGTATGACTCTATCATTTGGAACAATGTGTGGCATGTTGTCCCAAGACCTCAGGACAAGTCAGTGGTGAGTTCCAGATGGCTTTACAAGGTAAAGTAGGTAGCTGATGGCAGTGTTGAGAAACATAAGGCAAGTTTTGTTGCCCATGGTTTCTCACAGGTCGAGGGGATCAACTACGATGAGACCTTTGCTCCTATAGTAAGGTACTCATCTATCAGATTAATGTTGGAACTATCAGCTCAGATGGGTTGAAAGATCCATCAGATGGACGTGAAGACACAATTCCTCAATGGGAAGATTGAGGAGGAGGTGTACATTGAGTAGCCAGAAGGTTTTGAGACCTTCGATCGCGAGTTGCATATGTGCCGACTCAAGAGGGCTTTGTATGGGCTGAATCAAATACCTTGTGCTTGGTACACCAGGATCGACAACTATTTCACCGGGTTGGGCTTCACCAAGAGTGAAGTAGATGCGAACCTTTACCACATCATAGTAGAAGGTAAGCCATTGATCATTGTTCTTTATGTCGATGATCTGATTTTGACAGGTGATGATTAACTGATCCAGTCTTGTGAGGACCTTGCAAGAGAGTTTGAAATGAAAGACATGGGTCTTATGCACTACTTTTTAGGCATGGAGGTGTGGTAGAAAGATGGTGAAGTATTTGTGTCTCAAGGCAAGTATGCCAATGAGATAATCAGGTGCCTTCACATGGAGAAGTGCAAGCCCATGCAAACTCCTCTAGCTGGGAACTAAAGGAAGGAGGATGCTACCTCAGGTGAGGTAGTAGCTGCCATTGTTTATCGATAACTTATGGGTTCACTTATGTATTTGGTGAACACATGACCAGACTTATGCTTTGCATGAACCAGCTAAGTTAAGCTATGGTTTAGCCTACCAAGCTATTTTGGAAGGCAGCAAAGCATGTGCTGAGATAAGAGACACATCTCAGTATGGATTGTGTTACAGACGGATAGAGGGAGTGAAGCTTAAGGGCTTCATAGATGTGGATTGGGCAAGGAGTCCATCAGACTGGAAGAGCACTTCTGGAGGAATCTTCAACCTTGGTTCAGATGCAGTTTCCTAGTACAACAGGAAACAGAGATTAGTTGCACTTAGCTCAGCAGAGGCTGAACACATGGATGCTAGTCAGGCTGCATGTGAGGCCATTTGGATGTGGAAGATTCTAGTGGGATTGTTTGGTCAGAGGATGGATCCAACCGTGATCTACTGCGATAATCAGAGTTGTATCAAACTCTCTGAGAATCCAATTTTTGATGACAGGTCCAAGCACATTGATATCTGATATCACCATCTTTGAGATTGTGTGGTCAAGAGGATCATGTTGTTGCTATATGCTTCAACCGAGGAACAAGATGCAAATATTTTGACGAAGACATCAACAAAATGAAAGTTTGAGTTCCACAGAGATAGGATTGGAGTTACTGATTAGCCCTTTCTTGTTGAGAGGGAGTGTTGAAAATAGCAACAAGAAATGCTAAAAATAGAAGTGCTAAAATTAGCAATGCTATAACTAGCATTTCGGGATACCTTCCTATTTTAGTTAGTCCCTGAACTAAAATAGAGAAGTAAAATTCGAATTTGATCTTAGCAGCGATTTGTAAAATTTTTAATTAATTCATCTTGAGTTAATTAGTTGGAGAAAATCAAACATGACGTCTATGTGAGGACATGCAACAGTTATCCCATTGATTGAGGAATTTATCCCTTAGTTAAAGAGATAAGGATGAGTCGTAATTAGTTAGCTCAGTTAACTGAGTTAAGTCCAGTTAGATTACTTCAAATAGTTTGTTGAACTAATTGTGAGTTCAGTTAGTTAATGCATGCATGCATGTAACTGCTGCACTTTAGATAACTGAATATTCTCTCATAAATAACTCATGCATGTCAGTTCAGAAAAAGACCTAGTTGAGATCAGATGATGGGACAATGTACTATTAGTTGCAGGAATATTCCATGTAGGATATCTCTTGCATGTAGAAGGAATTCATTCCTTGGAGCTTGCGCAGTTACTTTTGGGTTTGGTGAGGGTGTAATGAGGCCAATTCACACAGGTGGCAACATTGGACCCCAAGGAAAACTGCGCAAGGAAATAGGAGGCTTGGAGGGCTGAGGGAAGACATATCTTGTGTCTATTCAGCCTGTGAGCTGTATTGTGGGATTGTACTGAGAACATGATAGCTTGTGAAGCTGATTCTTTGTGTAATCTGAACGTATTTCCACTTGTATGATAATATAGAGATAGGGGTTTTAGGCTGAGGCTTTCCCCAAAGTATTCTTCTATGTTCATGTGTGATTGATCTCTCTTCATCTGTTATATGTGTTCTATTTGATCTTGCTCATATTTGATTAAGCTTTCACAAGTTTGTTGTAGAAGTCAATGTTGTATTTTGCTTTACTATATTGCATAATTTGTTGATCTGCAGTGGGAATTTTTACATGTCTCACCACTGTTGTTTAATGTAGGCATCGTCTTGGCCCATTTTGTAAAATAGTCAATGACGACAATAATATACCCATGCCCCCTGGCCGAGTGAGGGTTATATGTCATGAAATCAATGCCCCATTTTGCAAATGGTCCAATAGTGACGATAGGATGTAGTGGTGCAGGTGGTAATCAAGTTTTACTGTAAAAAATATGGCATGCATGACAACTTCTGACAACAGTAATGTAATTTTTAAATATGTAGGCCAAAAGTAACCAACACGGAGAATTTTCTGTGCGGTAGCATAACCAGATAAATGTCCACCACAAGCACTAGAATGTCAATCATTTAGAACTTTCTTGGCTTCCTCATCTATGAGTCACCTACGAAAAATAGTATCGATACCGCGACGATAAAGGGTGTTGCCAATGATTAGATAACCTTTGGCTTGATATCGAATATGTCGTTGTTGGAAGCGAGAGGTATCAGACTAGAAAGTTTGGGTTTGGAGATAGATTATTATATCTCCATCCCAAGGGTTAGATGATGAGATTAGAAAAAGAGACTCATCTAGAATTGATGGTTCCCCAGTGGAGTCGGCAATTTATTATACAGAATTTATACCTACGAATAAGTATATCTTCCCTAAGTGGGTAGTTACATTTAGAAAAACTGAAGTAAAGATGTTTAACCTTTTCATACAATAAATAGATAAGATAAAGAACCTACTTGTGATCCTTTGCTTCCTTTGAGTTGCTCCCATCATTCTCGGATATTTTGTCAATTTATGATATTTTTTGTACATAGTTTGATAAAATCAACCATACATCTAGATTCCACCAAGATTTCTATCCCCCCCCCCCAAAAAAAAAGGTATCACTGAAAATAGAATTCGTATGAGAGAGTTACAACCAATTGAAGATTGACCAATTTGTTTTTCTTCCGCCCTCACATGCGACTATTTTTCTATTCATTTATGCTTTTTTATATATAGAACTAAGTAAAATCAATTAACATATAGAATCCTCTTTAAATTTTACCTTAAAAAAAAAAATCGCTTGAAATGGAGTTCATATGAGGAAGATATGGCTAGTTGAAAAATCATCCTATTTTCTATCTGTTTTTCCCAATTTTCAGGTTTTCTTTCAGAATATTTGTTTAGTTTTTCAGGTGTTTTTCTTCAAAACTTGCTGCTATTTGTTGGATTTGTTTCTTATTGTTGTCTTAAACTATGGAACATATCATATTTGAGCATAATCTTGTTGTTTTTTTTGGATCCTTCCTTTGGTGTTACTCTAAGGTTTTCCTTGGCACTTTGGTGTGCTTTGGTTGGGGCTATTGTCCTCATCTTTAGATCCAATTTTTCATATTTGTTTAGTTGATCAAATAACAACTAAGATATGATTTTTATTTAAATTTTTCCTTTGTTTGGATTTTGTCACTTGTTTCTAAGTGATCTCTTTCTTCTCTTGTTTTTTTTTTGTCACAATTGGCGGTGTTGTGATTGGTTGTGCAAATATCATCTAGAAAAGTTCATTTGAGTGTGTTTTTTTGTTGCTTTATACCACTCTCGTGTAATCTTGTTTAGGTCATCCTACCTCTAGGGTCTGGTTTTGACCTTTGTAGAACATTGGCCTTAGTTGTGCCATTGTGCTACAACCCTAGCCTATTGACATTGCCTTCCTTCTTCCACTTTTGGCTTTCAGTTTGACCGCTTTGAGTGTGTTTGTTTGTTTGGCTTTATTTTCATATCTTTAATACTTTTGGAGTGATTTGCATTCTTTCTTGGGAACTATTATTTGGTCTTTTCTTGGTTTCTTTGATTTTCCTTCTTTTTTTTTTGGGTCATGAATTCACAAAAGATGGGATACTTTACATTTAATAAGATTTAGTGGGAGGTGCATCATACTAGGCATTGATGTGTTATGAAAACTCTTACCCTTCTGTAGTTAGCATTCATCGAAGCGAAAATGAAAATTGCATATAGCTGCATTAGGGTGACTAACAATGGTTCATTCACACCATCTCATTTTCATGCCACATCCCACTTATGTAAATAACATCCAATTAAAATCAACGCGCTAATAAAATTAACTAGATTCATCTTTTATTTTTACTGGTAGTACACCAATACTAGCTTAGGCTAGGGTCTTGGAGATAGGAGTGTGAGTTAAATACTACAAGACTACAAAATCAACTTAGCAGCTTAGGGTAGGGAGTTAAATCCATTTGCAGTAGTGTGGTTTGGGAAGCCCTCCTCACAAAAGGGTAAAGCATGAGGTCAAACATGGGCTAGGTGGGGTGACATGACACATTTCACTAGTTTCGGGTGGCATGATAGAGCATAAGTTGCATGCATAAAAACTGTGTGATTAGCATTTTCTATAGCCCTTGGGGACCACTTGGGAGGTAACTCTCAAAGGGGTTTCGGTCTTGACTCCTTTTTGGGGTTCAAGTGTCATGCCCTTGCATGTGGATTTGTCCTGCAACTGTCCCCTCAGGTCGTGTTATTGTCGGTGGTGACCATAGTGGCCTATCTTCTTAGGGATCATACATAGGTGGAGGGTCGGGTTCGTCTTCTCTGTACCTGGGATATATATTAGTCATACTCTCTCAGTCCTCTCAGGGGGTGTTCCACATCTTCTGAGGGCACTTGTGCCGAGTTCACAGCTAAAAGGGTTCGGAAGTAGGTCACTAGTATAACTATTCCACCACCATCTTATTTGTATTCTGGTTTGTGTGTGCTATCTTATAGGACGTTTCTAGTGTGTGTTGTTTGGTCTAAGTCAATAGTTTTGGCCTTAGGGCGTTTTCACTAAGATAATCATGTTTAATTTATAATTTATCACCCTAGATGAATTTTTTCCTCGATAGTCACGTCATCTTCACATTTTTCCTCCTCAACAAGGTGGACTTATCACTCCTATACAAAGAGTTCCTGTTGGTGCTCAAGACATAGAACAAAACGTAGTCTTGGAGTCTATACCTAGTCATTCTCATACTGATATGATTTTTGCTGAGACTTTGGCGGACAATTCTATTGCTCCTACCAATCCACCCTTGACTGATCCATTAGGACTTGTGTTGTTGCGGCTGGACCCTGACAACTCTAGACCTACCTATACTTTCATACCTTTTACAATTATCCATCCTATATCAAAGTCTAAGACCTCGTTATCTTCTTCATCGACAAGGTCATCTTCCATGTCATCATTGTTGCCTCTTATAGTGGCCATAACTTCTCGTACTAATATGATTTTTGTTGAGACTTTGGCAGACAATTCAACTACTCCTGCCAATCCACCCTTGATTGATCCATTAGGACTTGTGTTGCTGTGATTGAACCTTGGTGGTTCTACACCTACCTATACTTTCGTACCTTTATCAGTTATCCATTTTATGGCAAAGTCCGAGACCTCATTACCTTCTGCAACGAAAATGCCAGCTGCCATGTCATCATTGTCACCTTTTGGGGTTCAAGTGTCCTGCCTTTGCATGTGTATTTGTCTTGAAACTATCCCCCTAAGTCGTGTTATTGTCGGTGGTGACCATAGTGGCCTATCTTCTTAGGGATCATACAAAGGTGGAGGGTTGAGGTCATATTCTTTATACCTAGGACAGATATTAGTCATACTCTCTAAGTTCTCTCGAGGGGTGTTCCACATCTTGTCAGGGAACTTGTGGTGAGTTCGCAACTAAGAGGGTTGAGAAGAAGGTAGCTAGTATAATTGTTCCACCACCAACTTATTTGTATTCTGCTTTTCATGTGTTATCTTCTAGGATGTTTCTAGTGTGTGTTGTTTGGTCCGAGTTAGTAGTTTTGGCCTTAGGGATTTTTCACTAACATAATCGTCTTTAATTTATAATTTATCACCCTTGATGAATTTATTCCTCAACAGTCATGCCGTCTTCATGGGTTTCCTCATGAATGAGGTGGACTTATCACTCTTGCACAAAGAGTGCATGTTGGTGCTCAAGACTTAGACTAACACATAGTCTTGGAGTCTATACCTATTCCTTCTCATACTGATCTGATTTTTGCTGAGACTTTGGCAGACAATTCTACTGCTCCTACTAATCCACCCTTGGCCGATCCATTATGACTTGCATTGTTGCGGCTGAACCCTGATGGTTCTACATCTACCTATACTTTCATACCTTTTCCAGTTATCCATCCTATGGTGGAGTCTAAGACTTTGTGACCTTCTACATTGGCAGTGTCAACTGCCATGTCGTCATTGTCACCTCTTAGTGTGGCCATACCTACTCCTCCATATACACCTCTCACTTCTTCTTGGGCCATTCCTCCAGTCTCAATTTTAGCTCCTACAAATTTCTCGAATGTTTCCATGCCCAAACCATATTCCATGCTGACCATGGTGCCTCATCCTAGCCAGCTGGTAGGATAAGGAGTCTTTTCACCCAACTTTTCTCAACCAACAATTCCTTTTCCTGAGTTAGGCGTGGGTACTTCCAAAAATATGTTGGGGGGGGGGGGGGGGTTGGTATCATCAGTTGTTCCTATCCTAGTCATCTTGGGGGAAAAGTTGCTTCTAACATGTTGCAATTCACTCTTTGGGCAATCTCTTTGCCAGTGTTGTCTCTCAAATGAGTTATCCTCCTTACGTCAGTCCTACTATGTAGAGTGGTCCTTATTTTACTCTTGGGTACAACCGCATAAGAAACCATGCTTTTGGGGGTCCTTTGCTCTCTAGAGGTACATACCCCAGGGGAAACATCCATTTACCAGTCATTCTAGCCCTTAGAAGTCTTATGCTAGGGAAAACCCTTTCCTTCACTGGCAAGTGAATCATTCTACTCCTTACATGGGGGGTCCACAAGGTTGGTCAGGGGCTTCTCTTGCCTATGATCCATTTATTCAACTCCATAATATGTTCCTATCATCTCTTGATTTATCAGACTTGGCGAAATTGACTAATGACCCCATTCATCATGATCCTTGGTGGCCACCCATGCTCGCCACATTTCCGTTGGATATTCCCAAGTTTGAAGGGAAGCCTGGGGAGAATCCATCCGCACACATTGCCACCTATCACTTATGGTGCTCCTGTAATTATTTGGTGGATGATTTTATTAAACTTCGCTTGTTCCAATGTATGTTAACTAGGGATGTTGTAAAGTGGTATATCGATTTAGTTAATGCATCTTACGATGACTTTGCCTCCCTAGTTCAAACCTTATTGACACACTTCCAATTGCCTACTCGGTATGAGATCGACTCTGACCTCTTGTCCAACTTTAAACAAGATGATGCCATGTTAATTTTTTATCACATTCATGAGTGGCGTCGTTGCAAGAGGTTAGTGAGAACCAAGTTACTAGATGAAATTCTACGTAAATGGCTCATTCTTTCTTTCGAACCCCAAATTGTCAAAGATGTATCCAAGTTTCGAGCTGCTACAGAGGAACAAGACATTTTATCTTCCCAATAGTTGGATCTTATATATTCGTAGTTAGTTACACTCTACAAAGTGTTACCTAATGCCCCTAGGCCTTTTATTCACCCTCACAATCCTGTTCCTGGCCCACATGTTGATGGTGTCATCAAGTCTCTTTTCAATTCCAAGAGCCAACTTGCTACCCATATTGGGAAATTCATTGTAACATCTCAAGCCCCAACAAGCACATTTGGCTCTACTAAAACACCCTCTCTTGAGAATTCCACTGATGTTCCATCGGTGAAGTCCACTTAACTAATGAACAACCAACAATATCATGGTAAAAATAATAATAAGAGATATAAAAAATGAAGCAAAATTCTCAGGAATCCCAAACCAACCCTCAGAATCAAGGGGGGGCACCAGTGAACGTCGTCCTAAAGTGAAGTTCCCTTGTAAAAAATTTCAAGGCGACCACCTTACTCATCAGTGCCTTCGAATAGATGAAGACCATAGGATTATTTCACCACTATATACTCAACAACTTGCTATTTTGACTCATTCATTCCCTTCACAACCTCAACAACAAATGGTTTCTCAAACTCCTCTACCTCTGCAAGGGGGAAATGAGGGGTCATATTCTCATCTCACTCATAGTTCATCCGTCTTTATGTCTAAGGAATATGTAAATGTGACTACGTGAGATAAATCCTATGATGTTCTTGAGTCGATTTCTCTCTCTAAGGACTCACCAGCTCCACCTACCTCCACTGGACCTCTCACTTTGGATAAGCATGTGGAACCTGTTTATCTCCCCCCCAAGGGTTTTTTCATAAGATGACACACAATCCTTCTTCTACGGCTGCTCAATATTATAGTATTGTTGAAGATCTTTCCTAGGCTCCTTGTTCCATGTCTACCTTGGAGGTCTTGCAAAGTTGTCCTCAACAACACAAGGCCTTATTGTCTGCCTTTGGTGGAGTCGATCAGTTTGAATCTAGTCTCATCACCTTTAATGCAGACAAAGTCGCTCCTCACCTTTCCCATCATATTTATTTTCAAATCATTGTGTAGATTTTCCACAAAAATATTCATTTCACTTTGGTGGATGAAGGCTCTACCATGTGTTTTATGTTAGTATCTTGCTGGAAGGCTCTTGGATCTTCAACGGTTGCCATGTCCAACACCACTTTCCAAGCCTTTGATGGTCAAAACTTTGTTATTAAAGGGGTTTTTCCAATTTTTCCCATTGAGTTAGGAGGTAAAATTGTCTATGTCAATGTTGAAGTTGTTTACACTCCTTTGGATTATAACCTGCTCCTTAGCCATAGTTGGTTCTATGCCATGACTGCAGTTGTCTCATCTGTATTTTGCGTCCTTTTCTTTCCTCATGAAGGTAGGATTTTCACTATCGGCAATATTAATTATTGCATGTCATCAACCCAACTTACCACTATGGGGAATTCAATACCACTCGTAGGAGATCACCCAGGTCAGTTTCAGAGTGTTGGAGGACTCTTTAAAAGTGCAACTCTTATGGGAGTTCGTGTGTAGAAACACTTGCAAGTGCCTAGCTGTAGGCACATATTAGTGTGACCTACTAGACTATATTGTGCTTTTACATATTGTACATATGAGTGTGATGTTTTTAATCCTTTTTGATTTGGTGTGTGATGTAAGTATTTGTCATGCCTTATTCATGCCAAAAATTCAAAAAATAAAATAAAAAAATAAAAATAAAATAAAAATATATGATCATGTTTTTACATCATCCATTATTATTTCTTTCATTATTTGATTTAACAATGGGCCTAGCCTTTTGGATGGTTTTTACAGGATATGGTGGTGCTTCTATTACAACATCCATTGAACCTTAGGTGCGTTTCTCTAAACCTAGCATATAGGGGTAGGTCACACATCACCATCTTCGTTGCATTTTGACGTTAGTTCAATATTTATGCCTTAGGTCTGACCTTGTCAAGCTGTGACTTTAGCCACTTTATTTTATGCACATCATTACTTGGCAGTGGATATTATCTGATCATGGATACCCTAGATAACACCTCTTTGTCGTCTTGGTATCCATGCAACTATTTTATCCTCTTTGTGGAATCCCTCCTTCTAACCCATCATGACTTAGAATCTGAGCCTCATTTCATCTTCTTCTTCATATTTCTAGCCATACCCCAGGAGTATTTCACCACTTTTATGCCTTGTGTTTTCCACTTTTATCAGCCTATTTTTTAAAATTGAGCCTTGGTTTTCTCTTCCATCATCATCATCTGCTTGGCCATTCATCTACTTTAACTTGGTGTTTTTACCCATTCTTGGAGGAACCACTGCAATGAGTGGTCCTGTTAGCCAGCCTCTTGTCGTCATTATGTCATGAGAAATTACATCATTATTGGAACCCGTTTCTATCCTCTATGCCACTCATTCCTCCAAGAGGAGTTTTATTTAAGCTATTTTCAGACTCCTTAAAATGTAAAAAATTGTTGAGCAAACTTGTCTCCTTCACAATTATTAAAGTAATTGAAGGGTCGTCTATCGAGTATCAGTTTAACCCTTTCCCATATTGGGATAAAATAGTTATGAAAAAGGAATACCCTAGTCTACTATGGCTAGGAGGTTCCCCCTTGTATACTTTTAACTCTTTTTCGGGCTTGGGGAACAACATTACGAAAAAGGAAGTTATAAAAAGGGAAGGGAGGGAACATTTATTTCCATTAGTCATAAAGTGGTAGCATCCTTTGTGTCACACTTGAACATGACACCTGTATGTTTCATTGTCTTACAGTTTGGTTTTAGCTTTCCTAGGATTTGTATCATACATATGAGTTTGTCTACTCCTCTAGCTGGTTACTCTTCTAGTCATATGGATCATGCCTCGATGCATCTTGCATCGTTGCATGATATCACATGGTGCTCATTAGTCATGCTGCCAAGTCACTCTTGTGTCCTACCACTATGTGTTCAAGGGAAGTCTCATTCTGTGCTGACCATCTACAATAGCTTGTTAACCTTTTTGAGTCGATCATCCTTATGTCAGTTGTACTTCATCCCATGACTTCATCCACACACCACATCATCCTAGTTTGTTCCATGTCGATTGATGGGGATTACATCAAGGCCATCCTTCGATGAATATTCTCTTGTCGATTTCATCTCATTATCCAGGAGATTGATCTAGGAACCAATAGTATCTTGGAGCTTGCAGACCTTAGTGGCAGGTTTCCTCACAATCGAAAATCGGTTTACATCATTGGATCCTGATTGGTTGAGTTAACTGGTGTTCGATGTCATCTCATTTATTCACACTTGTTGGACTGTACTAGGTACCTTGGTGTCCATTTTACTAATTGGTGGATTCCCTGGCGTCTCTTACTCGTTTACCTCATTGGATAGTAATCAGGCGGTTTCTACCATGTTCGACTTCAGCTCATCTATTCGCATGGTGTAGATTCATACAATCGGGCTTATGTCGAAGACCCTGGGTTAGGGACATATCACTGTTATATGGAATCCTCCCCAAGTTGCATTGGATTTATGTACTTTGAGGACTATCTTGAGACACTTCTCTATCTGTCATGTGTTAATAGTTCTACTGATGTATATAATGACATAGATCCACATTGTATTTGTTAGTGGCTATGCTCTATTTATGAAGTCACATGGATCCATTATGTATGTATTTGTGGCCATGTTCTATAATTTGATGTCATGGATCCATAGTGTATGTTTTTCTGGCCATGTTCAGTATTTATTTATGACTGAGCATGGGATTTCTCACCTCGGGGATGTTATCAGTAGAGTTGAGACTTTAGCACTTTAGTTCCTCTAATCCAGCTTTGTAGTCATGGCTCCTTCCTCCCATTTTGAGCTTTGAGTATTACTGTAATGCATTTATTCCACCAATTTCTCTTCTGATCTCATGCATTAGGGACATATGTTATAACCCTATTTTCCACTCCATTATGTGAAAAAAACCCAATATCAACTTACCTCAATTGTTTGGCTAAAATGCATCCCCTTCCACATTTTCTTTTACTTACGTGAGATTTATCCCATGATAAAAGGGTGGAATTACATGATTGAGTTATTTCTCATAATTAATTTGCCAAAATATTATAATTATGAGATAATAATTATTTCATAATTGAGATACCTGAGAAAAAGTTCATAATTGTGAAAAAGGTTTCTAGAGTTTGCCATTCCAAAGGAGATCAACTTGACCCACTTGTGTATGATTTGGTTAGGGGACAATTATTGTATAAGTTTCCTAACTTCTCAAACCCTCAAGTGTCTAGATACATTCTCTTAAAGGAGAGAATGAGCCTTTATAATCTCACCAAGAGGAAAGGGGGTAGAAAGGGAGTATCCAAACTATAGCGCAAGAGCTCTGCTGTATTGGGAGAGGAGACCATAGTACAAGCTAGTGGAGAGGATCTTATTTGTTGAAGGTATATTGATGTACTTTCACTTATATGATTAACAGAAATATATGTTCCTTCCCCATATCTATTTGTATTCAACATGCTTTATAGTTGTTTCTATGATATTTTGATCTAACAATCTTTTGAGGAAGGTCACTTTTTGTCTCCATTTGTTTATGGTTGTGTGTAGGGATTTGTTTGGCTAATTAACGCTGAACCTGGGTCAGGCCCCCTCAAGCCAAAAATGGTTCTGTTGCCGGGACTAGAATTTTCATAAGAGATGTGTGATGTCTATCACTGGAATCCAACTAAGAAGGAGATTGAAGACTGGTTGGATAAAACGATCCAAGAATTCGCGGCACATGAGAATAGAAACCCGCGATTGTCAAAGGAACGGTGGTTGGACTGATACCTGTATACAAAGATCCATGAAATATTTTTCTTCTCTTTCCCTATTGAGTTATACGAGTGGATCGTGAAGCTAGCAGATAGCTAAGGAAGGTGAAACTTGACGATCCTATTGTGTGGACCCTAAAGCTAGTACAAAGGTTGGAAGCATCAGAGGATAAGATCACTTGTGCTATCAATCATTGGATCGATCACGTCATAGGAGGATTTGTGACTGAATTCACGGTCGACATCTCAGTTAGCTATAACAAGGCAGAGCGACGCTTTTTCAAAGGACCGCGAGGTATGTATGTAAAATCTTTGAATACTTGGATTAAAATGTTGTTGTGTGAAAATGGGTTATGAAGCTACCATGATGTTCAGGACTACATGAAGCGAAAAAATTTATAGGAACAAAGGAAAACAGGGTCCAGAGTATAGCCCCTTGATTTCAGCTCCGTGAAGAGACAAAGAAGGGATAGTGCAGGTCTCTCCGCGAAGTGATATTCAATTAATAAGACAAATATTCCCACGAATACCACCTCTACCCACACCACCTCTGACTTCACCACCATCACCTCCATCTTCACCCGTACCACCTCCACCTCCACCGTGGTTTAGTATGGAAAATACAGTGAAGTTGCCTTTATTCAAGGGCTTAGGAAATGAGAACCCGGACTAATTCTGGTTCGTTGTGAGGGTTGTATGGGAAGCTCAAGGTGTTATAGATGATCATATAAAGAAGGTTACACTAGTTAGTGCTCTGCAAGATCATGCACTAACCTGGTATATTAAGTACTCTAACGATATCCCAAATGTTGGAGTAGCAGAAATCCAAGTAGCACTAAATAGGGAATTTAGTAGCCCTAAATCTGAGGGGCAATCAATTGTGGAATTCAAAGAGATCGCGATGTAAATAGGCGAGATGCCTTAGGAACTAGATCAGATGCCGAAATGTACAATCCATGAAGCCAACATGAATTTAACAGATGGACAACATCGCGAGTGGTTTGTGGCTTCACTACTACCACACTTAAGGAGTGCGCTGTCGCAGTAGAAGATAACAACTTAGGCATAGGCCTCGGAAATTTCCATGAGACTACATTAGACTTGGATGCAAGATCCTAATATAGAAGTCTAGCAGATCCATGTGCAGCTAAATAATCTGTGCCTTGAGATGAAAAGTTTGAAGCAGGACAGGACGGTTCGACCAGAAGTACATGAGGAGGTATGGTGCTTGAAATGCAAGAGTAAGGGTCATGACAAAGACCATTGCCCAGTCTTTGCAAATTACTTTGCAGGAGGAGGACTGATACCTTTAAGGCCAAAAGCTCAAGAAGGACCTAGCACGGGGCCTGCATTATGGTGCGCTATCTGTCAGGTAGTTGGAAAACATGCCACAGATAATTGTCACTTACTACAGAATTATCTAAAAGCACCATAACAACTGTTATGCAACTTTTGTAGGTTGGTAGGACATGATGAGCATACTTGTAGGAGCTATGAATTGATGATGGATAGAACTCCCACCTACAGGGCTCAGGCTGAAACGAAACCCCTTGACCAAAATGTAGGGATGATGTGGACAGGATTTTAGGGGCACAGACGAGGCTAAGGCAGAGGAAGACCGGGTAGAGGTCAAGGACAGTTTATTTGCTCCAATTGCGCATGACCAAGACAATATGCCCACGATTTCCCTAATCCAACAAATATGTCGTGCAAGTATTGCACACTATTTGGTCATGAAATGGAAGATTGTCCTATGCTGATAGCTAGGATACATGACAAATGGGCACTACCACCTTCACCAACTTAGAACCTACAGATGATGAGGTCTGAGCCGCATGAGGAAGATCCAAACATAATATAGTGCTCAGAAGTGGAATCATGACAGGAGATGAAAAGGGGAAATAACCAGAAGAAAGTACATGGGATCATAAAGCCCCAACAAAAGAGGCCGAGTCCAACTTGAAGCGCACTCGCAAGGCCTTCATGGAAATTAAAAGGAGCTTCACTGAGGCCTCCACCTTAGGAAGCAAGGATACGCCTGAGTCAGAGATGGATCCCTCTATGCTCACAACTTTCCTGGAAACCTGTATTAAGTTATTGCACGACAGTAAGGCTATGAAAGGGTTACAAGAACTGATCAATAGATGCATTGGGACCGCGCCATGTGAGCCGTGTGTAGTATGAAGGTTGGCAAGCATAAAACAAGGACGGGACATGAGATGAGACTGACCACGCAAATAGGAGAGTATGAAATGGATTAGGTCATTTTGGACCTGGGGTCAAATGCGAATGTCCTACCAAAGCAGACTTGGGAGTGAATGGGGAGACCTACGCTGCAATGGTCTCCAACTAAGCTAAGAATGGAAAATCAATAGAAAATCATCCCCATGGGATGACTGTAGGGGGTGACTGTGGATATTGAGGGAGCGAGCATGCTAGCGGATTTTGAAGTAATAGAGATAGTAGATGACAACAATCCCTACCTTGCGCTCCTAGGAATTGAATGGGCTACTGATATGAACGGGGTAATCAATCTGAAGAAGTGAAAGATGATCTTTGAGAAGAAATCGATGCGCATAATAATACCCCTTGATCCTGCTAAAGGATCGCGCTATACTAAACCTATCCGTGATTATGAGAGTGATGAAAACCTGGACTATATATTATAAGATAATAGTATGAGACCAAGATTGGGTGAGTCCCACAATGGATGGACGGATTACATGGGATTGTGAGAGTTCCTACACTTTGGACTCCGAAGAAGAAATAGAACACTGGCATAATCAATTACATGAAGTAACTACGCTAAATTGCAACATGATGACATGGTTGTTTTGCTGTGTGTCATCAAAAGTACTTTATTTTCCTATTTATGATGGTCTAAATGAGGTAGATATATTTTTGGATGAATTTGAAAGAGAGGTGCCAGAAAAGCAGCGCTTCCAGGCCTTGGACTGCGCACTGCGCGCTACGCCCGCAACATAGTGGGGTACACACAAGGGAAGCTTTGATTATTGGCGCAAATGTAGGAGGATGATGAGAACATGATTTGGGAAGCCTAAGATGCGATTGATAAATAAGCACGCTGGGCAGAATGATCCATGCACGCATCTATCCAAATGGATGCAGACTTATGGGGAAAAGCCCCAACTTGAGTGGGTGCACCTGTTCTGTCATACCTTGGTTGTTATCCCAATGAATTGGTATATAGAAATAGAGCTACACCATGGGATAGGCGAGTGGGATATCCTACACGAAGGATTCATGATGACATTCAGTGTTTAGGATGGGTTTGACAGTATTGATGAAGCACTACAAGAGGTGAAAGCAACCATATTTAGGATACTGCAAGATCCTTTAGACCTGATTCACCCTAAATGCGCTACTCAACTGAGTCACTCGCTCGAATGTTATAATGTAACTGCTAAATATGAGGATGAGGATCTGCGGAAGATTAACATTCCAGAAATAGAAGGCCATGAAATGGAAATAGAAATTTGAAATTGAAATTTACATTGAATAGAATATAAATACAAATTAAGATGTACATGTAGGAATTGTCATAGAAATTGACATGTACGTTAAAATCAAATTGAAATAAAAATATAAATTGCAATGTACATGAAATCTATGTCCTAAAATTTCACACGTACATCAAAATCAATCCGCTAGAAATTAAAATGTACATGTAGGAATTGTCATAGAAATTGACATGTACGTTCAAATCAAATTGAAATAAAATTAAAAATTGCAATTTACATGAAATCAATGTGTTAAAATTTCACACGTACATTGAAATCAATGCGCTAGAAATTGAACAAAACTGAGATAGAATTAGATTTGAGATGTACACTAAAATCAATGTGTTTGAAAATCACATGAAATTTAAAATAACCTCACTAAAAATTGAGATGTCCAAAGAAATCAATGTGACAAAATATGAAGGTTACATTGAAGAGATTTAGAAATTAACACTTTTAATGAAACCAATTATGTACAGAGAGAGTTAACAAGTAGTCAAAGAGCACACATGTCAAAAAACAATCATTGAAAACTAGGTCTTATGGTCAATTCGCACCTTAGTACCCTTGGACAAATTCTGTAGTTGAGATGTAGACTTTTTCCAATAGTTAACTCAAGCAATTAAATAACTTGTGATCATCAACGTAATGAGTAATTGTATGTCTAGATGTTTCTATTTCGATTTCTAATGTGGCAATGGAGATAAGAATAAAATGAGAAATAGAAATGGAAATAGAAATTTGAAATTGAAATTGACATTGAATAGAATATAAATACAAATTAACATGTACATGTAGGAATTGTCATACAAATTGACATGTACATTGAAATCAAATTGAAATAAAAATAAAAATTACAATGTACACGAAATCTATGTGTTAAAATTTCACACGTAAATTGAAATCAATGCGCTAGGAATTGAACAAACCTAAAATAGAATTAGAACTGAAACTTACACTTAAATCAATGTGTTTTAAAATCACATGAACTATAAAATAAGCTCATTAAAAATTGAGATGTCCAAGGAAATCAATGTGACAAAAAATGAAGGTGACATTGAAGAGAAATTGAAATTGACTCTTTTAATGTAACCGATTATGTACAGAGAGAGTTAACAATTAGTCAAAGAGCACTAATGTCAGAAAATAATCATTGAAAACTAGGTCTTATGGTCAATTCGCACCTCAGTACCCTTGGACAAATTCCATAGTTGACATGTAGACGTTTTTCACTCATTCACTCAATCAATTAAATAACTTGTGATCATCAATGTATTCAGTAATTGTATGTCTAGATGTTTCTATTTTGATTTATAATGTGGTAATGGAGATAGGAATAAAATAAGAAATAAAAATGTAAATACAAAGTTGAAATTGAATAGAATATAAATACAAATTAACATGTAGATGTAGGAATTGTCATAGAAATCGACATGTACGTTAAAATCGAATTGAAATAAAATTAAAAATTGCGATGCACATGAAATTAATGTGTTAACAAAACTGAATAGAATTAGAACTGAAATGTACACTAAAATCAATATGTTTGAAAATCACATGAACTTTATAATAGACTCATTAAAAATTGAGATGTCCAAGGAAATCAATGTTACAAAATATGAAGGTGACATTGAAGAGAAATTGAAATTGACAAATTTAATGTAACCAATTTTTTTTTTGCTCGATAAAGACTAAATCTATAAAGTAAAAGAAAAATATAGTACAAACATGAGAAGCATGAGACGGTTATACCGGAAATGATGGATCCATCAACCTCGGTCCCGGAAGGAAGAAGCCAACACACAGTAATCAACAAATAACTCGAAAGCAAAAACAGACTAACAGGCTTTTACCCCACAGGGGTAGAAGCTACAACACAGACTTTTTTCCCTTTCTTTTTATTGACTTTCATCCAGCCATCCTGGGAAGAATGAGCTAGAACAACTTGAAGGCTGGAAGTTAACAATTAGTCAAAGAGAACACATGTCAGAAAACGATCATTGAAAACTAGGTCTTATGGTCAATTCGCACCTCAGTACTCTTGGACAAATTCCGTAGTTGACATCTGGACTTTTTCCACTAGTTGACTCAATCAATTAAATAACTTGTGATCATTAACGTACTGAGTAATTGTATGTCTAGAAGTTTATATTTCGATTTATAATGTGGTAATGGAGATAGGAATAAAATGAGAAATAGAAATGGAAATAGAAATTTGAATTTGAAATTGAAATTGAATAGAATATAAATACAAATTAAAATGTACATTTAGGAATTGTCATAGAAATTGACATGTACATTCGAACCAAATTGAACTAAAAATAAAAATTGCAATGTACATGAAATCTATGTGATTAAATTTCACATGTACATTGAAATCAATGCACTAGAAATTGAACAAAGCTGAAATTGAAATAGAATTGAAATGTACACTAAAATCAATGTGTTTGAAAATCACATGAACTTTAAAATAAGGTCATTAAAAATTGAGATGTCCAAGGAAATCAATGAGACAAAATATGTAGGTGAAATTGAAGAGAAATTGAAGTTGACTCTTTTAATGAAACCAATTATGTATAGAGAGAGTTAACAAGTAGTGGAAGAGCACACATGTCAAAAAACGATCATTGAAAACTAGGTCTTATGGTCAATTCGCACCTCAGTACCCTTGGACAAATTCCGTAATTGACACGCAAACGTTTCCCACTCGTTAACTCAATCAATTAAATAACTTATGATCATTAGTGTACTGAGTAATTGTATGTTTAGATGTTTCTATTTCGATTTCTAATGTGGTAATGGAGATAGAAATAAAATAAGAAATAGAAATGGAAATAGAAATTTGAAATTTAAATTAACATTGAATAGAATATAAATACAAATTAACATGTACATGTAGGAATTATCATAGAAATTTCCATGTACGTTAAAATCAAATTCATATAAAAATAAAAATTGCAATGTACATGAAATGTATGTCTTAAAATTTCACACGTAGATTGGAATCAATGTGCTGGAAATTAAAATGCTGAAATTGCATAGAACTGACATGTACGTTAAAATCAAATTGAAATAAAATTAAAAATTGCAATTTACATGAAATCAATGTGTTAAAATTTCACATGTACATGAAATCAATGCGCTAGAAATTGAACAAAACTGAGATAGAATTAGATTTGAGATGTACACTAAAATCAATGTGTTTGAAAATCACATGAAATTTAAAATAAACTCATTAAAAATTGAGATGTCCAAAGTAATCAATGTGACAAAATATGAAGGTTACATTGAAGAGATTTAGAAATGAACACTTTTAATGAAACCAATTATGTACAGATAGAGCTAACAAGTATTCAAAGAGCACACATGTCAGAAAACAAACATTGAAAACTAGGTCTTATGGTCAATTCACACCTGAGTACCCTTGGACAAGTTGCGTAGTTGACATCTAGACTTTTTCCACTAGTTGACTCAATCAATTAAATAACTTGTGATCATCAAAGTGCTGAGTAATTGTATGTCTAGATGTTTCTATTACGATTTCTAATGTGGTACTGGAGATAAGAATAAAGTGAGAAATAGAAATGGAAATAGAAATTTGAAATTGAAATTGACATTTAATAGAATATAAAGTCAAATTAACATGTACATGTAGGAATTGTCATATAAATTGACATGTACATTAAAATCAAATTGAAATAAAAATAAAAATTGCAATGTACATGAAATCTATGTGTTAAAATTTCTCACGTACATTGAAATCAATGCGCCAGAAATTGAACAAAGCTCAAATAGAAATAGAACTGAAATGTACACTAAAGTCAATGTGTATGAAAATCACATGAACTTTAAAATAAGCTCATTAAAAATTGAGATGTCCAAGGAAATCAATGTGACAAAATATGAAGGTGACATTGAAGAGAAATTGAAATTGACTCTTTTAATGAAACAAGTTATGTTTAGAGAGAGTTAACAAGTAGTCAAGAGCACACATGTCAAACACGTTGATTGGAAACTAGTTCTTATGGTCAATTCATACCTATCCCTTGGCAATTTTCGTAGTTGACACCAGATCTTTTCCGCTCATTAACTCAATCAATTAAATAACTTTTGATCATCAGTCTACTGAGTAATTGTATGTCTAGATGTTTGGATTTCAATTTCTAACATTGTAATGGAGATAGAAATAAAATAAGAAATAGAAATGGAAATAGAAATTTCAAATTGAAATTGACATTGAATAGAATATAAATACACATTGAAGAGAAATTGAAATTGACTCTTTTAATGTAACCAATTATGTACAGAGAGAGTTAACAAGTAGTCAAAGAGCGCACATGTCAGAAAATGATCATTGAAAACTAGGTCTTATCATCAATTCACACCTCAGTACCCATGGAAAAATTCCATAGTTGACATGTAGTGTTTTTCCACTTGTTAACTCAATCAATTAAATAACTTGTGGTCATCAATGTATTCAATAATTGTATGTCTAGATGTTTCTATTTCAATTTCTAATGTGGTATTGGAGATAAGAATAAAATAAGAAATAAAAATGGAAATACAAATTTGAAATTGAATAGAATATCATAGAAA
>APFE030231080.1:32145-65522 GCA_000404065.3 Pinus taeda
TTAGATGCAAACTACATGCCAAAGAACATCATTTCGTTCGATGAATTCTAACTATGAGAAGGTTAGGAATTTTTCGATAAAACAAAATGAACTCAAGCAATCAAACAACCTAATGCAACTAATGGCAAGGAAATGAAACTTTTCTTCTGAAAACACAAATCAACGAAATGTTCTTTTCCTTTCAACTATTGCATGCAAAAGATACTAGTTTGATTTTCTTTCCAATGGCACAAAGCACTTAAAATGATTTTGAGAGATAGCTACATCAAGCAAAAAGAATAAAATCACTCGATGAAAAGACAACAAAGTCCTCAAGACACCAAAGCAGTTTTCCAAATCAAAAGGAAAACTAAGGTCTATGAGCTATGTAATCTAAGCTCAATAGGACAAAAAGGAATTCAAAGGAGTAAGGCAATCGCAATTTACTTGAAAAGTGTGCAAACGTAATCTATGCACAAATGAGAATTCTAATTATGCAAGTGTGATCTATGCAAGAGAATTCTCAAACACAAGATGATTCTAATGTAATCTAAGAACCAATCAAGTGCAAATCAAGAAAATTGGGTGAGATTTCCAAACAAGCTAGAAGTGAATCACTCAAAGCATAGAATACCAAACTTTCACAACCACTAGATGAGTGCGGAAAACAACCAAAAAGTTGACTGGATTATCAAACCACAATTTCCCACAAAAGGCTCGACATGCAAAGCCACTAGGTGTTATAGGGCTAGAATACAAAATCGATAGAAATAAGCAAACAACTGAAGGATAAAAGTAATAACCAGTCACACAAAGGTCTAACACACTTCCAGAAGCTGCAAAAGATATAGAAAAACCAAAATCCGAGTTTAAGGAGCTTTCAACTAACAAACTGGAAAAATTCACAGAGCTGGCGCGAGTGTGAATCTGCAACTTGCGCTATTCGGGAATTGGCGCGACTGTCAAAGGAAAAAACGCGCCAACTGGCGTGACTGTCAAAGGAAAAAATGCGCCAACCACATTTGCTGACCCAAAAAATAAACGAGACAAACAACAAATGACCCAGAAAGCTCATTAACTCAGGCAAACAAGAGAAAAATAACATGCAAGGCAAACTTCAAATTGTTCAGTCCGTAAACCAAACCAGAGATTGATTGAACTGGATTTGATCTACTTCACTAATGCAAAGCAATAGTGTTTCGAAGGCTATCTGACCATACTTCAGGCTCCGTCTAAATTTTACAAATCAAACAACAAGCTAAACTCCCCAGTGGAGTCGCCAAATTGTTGAACAGGTAAATCCCCTCTGTGGACAGAGGCGATCCCACTAGCCTAAATGGGGTCTAGCAACAATCAAACAACGCTAACACGTAGGTTTCTAATTGCAAAGTAAGGCCAATGACAAGAGCCTACCGTGAATCCAATCCCTATATTCGTAGAAGAGTCGTCGCTTTCGTTCTTTCGCTTCAGCTGGTCACAATCCTCACGATCTCTGTGAATAGACACCTGCACATGCAAAGAACAAGACAAATACAAGCATAAAATCCAAGAAATGCAACTCTGTATCATTCAGAAAGGATACAACTCAAACATCATAATAAAGACACATGAGTGGAACCATAATGATAGTCGTCTATTATTATTGATAAAACAAAAGAGAATACAACCAAGTTCTGACGTCAAATCCTCCTTTGGCTGGGTGAGCAGCTATGTATGCCTTGCAATAGACCTTCTCTCTCTCAGGATTTCGACAACATAACCTCCCTATGCTTCAAGACTCTTACTATCACTCCAGACAAGCATAATCCTCCAGAACCCCTTTCAGAAACTCACAAAATCTCCCAGCAGAACTAGCCTGTCTAATGCATGAGGACAGACTTTTATAAATGGAGAAGGAAGGAAGATTCAATGCACCACGATGCCCATTGTGGATCGACATTATCTCCGAAAAGCTACTGAGGATAGATGTCAAGGATAGATGATGACTCTCGACCTCTATCAGATGGATTTTTCCCTCAACCGACTTCATGATCTAAAAGGAAAAAACATATGGGTGCGCGTTTGCCAAAAATCATTACCAAACTTAGTTGGCGCGAGCGTTGTTCTAGGACAGAGCGCCAATGGGCGCGCCCCTTTTTGAGGATCTCAGTGATTGGCACGGATAAGACACTGTGTACCTGCGCCAATGGAAAAAGGGCACTTTTCAGGGATAATTTTTAGAAGGTGTCTTCAGGGAACATGAAGTACATACTCAGGGGAACATAATGCAAGTGTTTTTAGGCTATGTCATTACTCACAGGTCCCAGAATGTATCCTCCAATGTACAAAAATAGGGGTAACAAGGACGGTGACCAACGGTGACAAATTACTGTGTAACACCCATCAAATAGCTCCACCACTGTAGAGTGATGTGGGAGATCATGCACACACATCTATTGAACTATCACATCCTCCACCCCACCTGATCTTGAGATCTACACAGATTCGGCTTGCAAGCATGTTGGTTGTCACGTGGATTCATTCCCTCAACCTCTCTCCCCGCATTTTGTTGGTCCTCTAGATTGTACTGTCTTGTGTTCTTCTATTCCGAACTCCTTAACAGAGTTGGTGTTATGAAGCCAACTTGTGCCATCATTCACGATGAGTGTGTGCAGGAATCTAAAGAAGAACCCGTGGTGAAGGATGACTCCCTTCCATCCATGCCTCATCCACTTTATCCTGACATCCCTTGTGATTCTGCCACTACTAATTTCCCCTATGAAAACTCATTTCCCAAGGTTTCTACTTTCGATCATTCACAAGAAACATCGAATGTCAGTCTATCATTACAGTGTGGAGAGGACACATCTTCCTCTAGAAATCCTTCCAATTGTCATCTATCACTTTTGAAAACATAGAGGGTGAACATCCTTGCTTCTCATCTACCCTTCTGCACAATTCATCAAATCATGAGGATATCGACAAACATCCTGAATTTTCTGATCTTGGTTGTCATGATCTCTCCACTTCTTCATCTAATCATGATGTTGATTCAATCGTTGTTAATCTATCTAAGACACTGGTCTACAATGATTCATTTGTCAACGAAGTCGAAACCTCACAGACTGTCGAGGCACTTCAGCCCGCGCTGATGGTTATGTCAAGCCCTCGCTGTCCTGAGGTTGGTTTCACTTCTGATCAGGAAATCGTTGAAATACTCAAGGCTCCTCATCACTCTCTAATTTGCATTAAAGATCAACCAAACACCTAGATTTCTCTTCCTCCACTCGAACTACATGATCCCATCATTCATGCCTTGGAGGAATCTTACACAACAAGCACACATGCACAACGTAAGTTGTCTAACTTTCTCACGTTTTCTTGCATGTACAGTCAAGAGAATGCATACACTCAACATCTGCACACAATGTAGCACAGTACCATGGCAAGTCCACAGAGTGCATGTCATGCGCTTTCACTCATTTTCGTTCTGTGGATGCTTGTAAGCTTGGAGTGTGTTTTCCTTCATTGTTCTATCTTTCACATTTGTTGGTTCACATAGTTGTGTTGTTCACAAACCATGCCTTCACCAACATGGGTCAACCAATGCGCTGGCAGTTGCATTGGAAGCATCATTTCTCGTGAGACGACCCATGCACTGTTAGCTTAGGAGTAGGAGTAGTGTTTTTTTTGAGTTGTTTTCTTGCATGCATATTTGCTTCTTTCTTCATGTGTTTGTTTTCTTTCTTGTTCATTTGCTTACTCACTTTTCTTTCGCATTTTCTTCTGCTTCTTGCTTTGCTTTTTGGTTTGTTTGCTTGTTATTGTCTGTAGGTTAGTTTCACATGGGCTGTGTGCAACTCTTGAAACAAGTTGGGTTAAGTATAAGAGGACTTGTACAACTATCAACATTTGGTTATTTGTTGTCTACTCTCTTATGTAAGAACTTGTTGTCTTCAGCCCATGATACATCGATGCAAAATATGTACCGTTCAAAATTAATCTTGGTGAAAGCACAACGATTGCGCACTAACTAGTGTCACCTACTCTAGTCGGTTGCTTTTTGGTTAACCATTGTCAGCTTAGTCAAGTAGAGTAAGGTGAGGGGGAAAACCTGACAAGCATGTCAGAGGTATATAATAAACTACTTCTCTAAAGGAACAATGTCTTTTTCTCGCAATAGTCAGGATTGCTCTTCCTCCCCTGAAATGAATAAGTGCTACACACAATTGTGAAAAAAATGAAAAAATGAAAAGTGAAAAATGAAAAAAATGAAAATGAATAAGGCGAAAGAAGAGAAAGGCTTCCTACATAGAGAGGTGATGCAAGTAACTCTGTCGGGGTACTGACCAGGCTCGCTGGCAGTGGAACGATGCTTATGTTGTTGCGTGACTTACCCAAGGTATTGTCCATGCCTATTGGCAGCGGAGCATCACCATAGATGAAACTAAGACTCTGACGACGATACTGCTTGTGCAGCAATAGACCCCTCAACCCCAATCGAAAAATTTGTGTTGACTTGGCTTGGAATGTGTGTCAATTGACCAAGAGCTTGGCATATGCTACATATTACAATCAAGGAAGTCTTGAAACCAAGACAAATTGAGAATCGAACAATACTTCCGAATGTGTTAGACTTGCTTTTCACGAACAAGGTTCATTCAGAGAGCTCGAGTTCTACCAGTGTGGTCGCGAAGTATTATAGCAGCTACAACCACCCTCCAAAATTTTTCCTTAGCTTTATTTTGGAGCCTCCCTACCAACCTTTCACAACAACATGTCTTACCTTGTTAAGTACACAAGCTTCAGTGATTTTCTTACAGAATGACAACCTATCCATCAAATCTTGTTGCATCCTCCACACAGGTTGTTTCACCAGACTTGGTCCAGCTGCAAGTTGAGCAGCTCCCTCAAGAAATTGCACAATTTTGGAGGGGAACTAGCCTTCCCTCCAGAAATTGCGCAATTATGTCTGGCAGTCTGCTCAGCTCCAGAATTATGCAAATCTAGCTATCACTATTCACTAGGAAAATTGTGCAATTCCTCCCAGCAAGACTACTCAACCGAGAAATTACACAATCCTAGGTAGCAGTCAGTTGATCTGCCTAGAAATTGCACAATACCACTAAGCAGCCAACCCAACTCCCTCCCAGAAATGTGCATTTTTTCCTCCCAGCTAAGCAGACTGTTGCATGTGTAGTTAAGTTGACCAGTTCCCTCTGAGACAAAGAAAAATTGATTTGCATGCATGGGATGCTCCTCCCAAGGTAGCATGCAAAGGCATCCCTTGATTTAAAGATCTATTTTTAGCAGCTGCAGGTTACATGCAAGTATCATCTCAGAAACCTCCCACCAAGTGTCGCTTTTCTGAGATTTGTGGCATGCGCGTCCCAACCTTGATCTTATCAAAGCTCATAAATTGGACACTGTAGAGCTCATTCCTCACATAAACCTTGCAGCTCTGGCATCCCACACTATAGTCGTTGGCACATTCAACTCAACTATCTTGGGGTAAGCTCGCTACTCATGACTTGCGCTACATATCTGGCAATTTTTGTGTTTTGCTTTGTATCAATATTTTCTTCTTGATTTCAATGAGTGCTCGCTTTCATTTGCATGCATACTAGCTTGTAACTAGCATAGTTTCAGTTTTCGTTTGCATCTCACTACTATCGCATGCATGAAATTGTTTTGCACAGAGGATCGCCATTGCGGTGACTCACTTCACACATGTGCATGACTTCCTATTTTTTGAATCCTGCACTTGTTGTTTGCATGAATGATCATTCACTCTCATTTTCACTCATCTCACCATGCATTCAGGCTTCTCATGTTTTTAGTCACCCATCAGCTAGACTAGACTGCCTTGGCCCGGACCGTGCCTTACCTGGCTAGCACTACAGATTTCTGGAAGTGAAGACTCTACCTTCCCTCCATAAATTGTGAAAGCCTAGTCATGAATTGATCTCCAGGCTTGCATTGCACAACTCTTGGAGGCAGTGTCCTATTGGCCCCAGAAACTGCGCAATGCAGTTTGCTGGTTGCATGTCACTGCTAAATGCAATTATGCATTGCACAGTTTCAGTCCTCAATAAGCCAAGATGGACTATGCATTGTGTAGCTCCAGTAATCAGTCAACCTCCTGATAGCCCGGATTGTGCCTTGTGCATTTTTGGCAGTCAGTCTCCTGACCTCATGATTGGTCTCATTGGAGTGTACAGATGGAATAAAGATTTAATTATCAGTATGGAGAATGCTCAGGATCCCATTCTCATGATTTATTACAATGTCTTAGTCAGACGCAACAACATAATGGAGAGCCATGCAAAGGTACACTTGGGAAGTATGGAAAAATGTAGTAGAGGCAACATTGAGTAGAGTGCAACAGTGGACCAAGACCCATGAGATTAGAGGAGAAAAGTGGGGAACACAACATTGTTGAGGGAACTATGTGGAGAGTGTTTTGTTGAGTGTGCACTACTATGTGTGAGGATAAGTAAGCATGTTCTTCTGTGAAAGCTTGAATTTGCCTAAGAAAAATGCAGAGACCCCGAGAGAGAGCCAATGCTATTGTGCAAAAGGTTGAAGGTGCCTACATAGAGGAAGAAGGCCGACAAGAGTGCGATGTTGTGTGTAGTGGATAGAGGGCCAAGAGAAGTATGATGTTGTGGTGGTGATGGTAGGCTTCTATAGAGTGAGCAGAGACAGCGTGTTGTGTGGGCCAAGGGATGAAGAGAACATAGTTGATATCAAGCAGAGTGGTTACCAATAATAGTGAACATTGAGTTCATGTTGGAGTGTGAGTTGGAGCCTACATATAGGGAGTTGGTGCTTCCATATCTAGTGGGTGCTTGAGAAGGCTTAGGGTTTGGTGCCTCCTGAAATTTGGTGTTTGCATAAATCAAAAGAGCTGCAAGTTGGTGCTTGCAACATTTATGTGAATTTGGTGCTTCACATGGTGCTTCTGGTAAGCTAGACAAGCGTCTACAAATGGACAGAGTTTGTGCTTCCTACTAGTGGGTGCTAGAAAACAATCAAAAGGATTTGGTGCTTCCTATGAGTGGTGGCTAACAAACAGACCGATGTAATAGAGTAGGTGCCCTTATTTTACATCAATAACAACAACAAGCTTTGGTGGTCTTCCCGAAAGGGTTTCCACGTAAAACCTTCATGTCTCATGTGTTTGCTGCTCATGATGTGTATGATTGCATTGATTTATGTGATTGATGTTATGACTTATTAAAGGCTGCTTTCATATAATGGATGCTAATTTTGAATGAAAAATAAAATTAGACTTAATATTGATTCACCGTCGTCTTAATATTAACATTGTTTCCAACAAACAAGACCTCTAACAACATTACTGAAGAAAGATGCATTTTCTTGAACTCCAGAAGCAACTGAGGCCTTTTAATATCTTAAAGAGGAAATGTGTCAAGCACCGATCTTAACTATGCAAGACTTCAAAAAAACCTTTATTATGAAATGTGATGCCTTAGGAAATGTAATGGGTGTTGTTTTAATGCAAGAAGGAAGACCAACTTCTTTTGAAAGTTGTCCAATCAAAGGAAATTATTTACACAAACCTATTTATGAGAAGGAAATGTTGGAACTACTACTTGCACTAAAGAAATGGAGACCTTACCTAATGGGAAGACACTTCAAGGTAAAAATATATGTTGACAGTCTTAAATACTTTTTTGAACAAAAATTATCTTCAAAAGAGCAGCAAAAATGGGTCACCAAGATGTTGGGTTATGACTTTGAAATCATCTACAAAAAAGTGAAACAAAATGTTGTTGTGGATGAACTCTCTAGAAAGGATGAAGATGTGGAAGCATTGTTTTGTGCAATTTCTATTATCCAAACTGATTGTATAACCAAAGAAAGAGATGAATGGAAGAATGACAAAGAGGTGTGGACACTCATTCAAAAGTTGCAACAAGATCCCAATACATCTAATACATTTAGCTAGAAAAATGAGTCATTATGGTACAAAGATCACTTATCTCTTTGTAACAATTCCCAACTCAAGAAAAATATTCTTTTGGAATTACACACCTCCCCCTTAGGAGGGCACTCAGGATTTTTAAAAGCTTACCATAGGGTCAAGAAAGAATTTTTTTGGGATGACCTTAAATTTGTATTCAGAATTTTGTGGCAGAATGTTTGGTTTTCTAACAAAACAAAGTTGAGACAATTAAGATCCTGGATTTGTTACAACCTTTAGCCATTCCAAGTCAGTGTTGGGAGGAGGTCTCAATGTCTTTTACCATAGGTTTACCCAAGTTTGAAGGAAATAGGGTTATTGTGGCAGTAGTTAATAGAACCAAGTATGCACACTTTTTTGCATGATATCATAATTTTAAATCTAGTATAGTTGCTACTACATTTATGGAAACAATTAAAAAGATACATGGAAACCCAAAGATTATTGTAAGTGACAAAGATCCAATTTTCGCTGAAATTTTTTTGGACTAAATTATTTTCTTGTCTTGGTACTCAATTAGCTCATAACTCATCATATCATCCTCAATCTTATGGGAAAACTAAGATAATGAACAATTTTTTGGAAGGATATCTTCATTGCTTTGTATATGATAAACAAACACAATTGGTCAAGTGGTTACCTCTAGCTAAATGGTGGTATAACACTTCCTTCCATACCGTACCAAAAATTACCCCATTTATGGCACTTTATGGATATCAACCACCATCCATCACATCATATTTGAGAGTACATTCTAAGGCTCAAGGAGTGGAAGATCACATCGAGCATCAACAATAATTTCTCTAACTCTTAAAGGATAACCTCAATTTGGAGAAGAATTGAATGAAACAATAGGTAGATCAACATTGTAGTGAAAGAAATTTTGATGTAGGGAACTGAGTGTTTTTATGACTACAACCATATAAAAAAATGTCCCTCAAGAAAGCTAAGAAGGATAATAAATTATCACCTAAGTACTATGGTCCGTAGAATGTATTGCAAAAGATTGGTACTATGGGATACAAATTGGAGTTGCCTACATCTTCCTGAATACACCCAGCTTTCCATGTTTCATGCTTAAAGAAGGTTATTGTGACAAGCTCCCAATTCAAACAATATTTCCATAACTTGACAAAGAAGGAAAAAGCATATTTGAGCTTGAAGCAGTCATGGGAACAAGAACCTGACAACTATGCAATTGATTAATTTCAGAGTGTCTCATTAAGTGGAAGAACTTACTCGTTGAAGATTATACATGGGAGGATGCAATTTTTATACAAAAGCATTTGGAACTAATAAAGCATTGAGGACAACACTTTTTTGAAGGAGAGGGGCATGTTAGGTCCCTATAATACTAGTGTATTCCCTTTATTGATATTGTTAGTGTAGCCCCCTACTGTTATTGTTGTCCCCATGTATCCCATGTTATTATTGTTGTGTTGCATAGAAGCCCATTATTCTTATTGTTGCACCCTAACATTATTATTGTTATGTAGAATTTGATTATATTGTGACCTCTTAGACTCCTACATATACCAAGGAAGTGTTATCATTTGTATCATCCAATTATCGTTCGTTTGTGTAATGTACGGGAGGTTTCCACCTCAAAGTGGATACTTTTTAAGTCATTGATCTATATTTTCTTCTCCTTTGTGAGTTGATTGCATAACAATTTAATTTCCTTGAATCATTGTTTTGCTCTTTATATCTTCAATTGTTCACTTCCCTCCATTTATGAAATGTAATTACTCCTTTAATGTTGCAATGATCCCTAGACTGTGAGTAGATATTGAAATCCATTACCATCATGAAAAGGATGTTTTTCATTACAACTCAAGTGGAGGCGGGTATATTAAACTCTAGCAAATTACAGTATATTTAATATTTATTTTTAATATTTTTTATTATAAATAAATAAATACTATAATTAATTTTTAATTAACCTACGTGGACTAAAACTATTTTTTATTGTAAATTTTTTCTCCAAAATGTAAAATTCTTTACCAAATCTAATTAAAAACACAAGAATATATTTTTTTTATTAATATTAAAATTTCATAGTTACATTGATAGTGTCTATTTTGAAGTAAGACTTTTAATTTAATTATCAATAATTAGGTGGATGGTAAGGATTTAACTACGAAAAAATATAGAATATAAGAATATAATTAGGTGGATGGTAAGGATTTAACTATGGAACAATATTGAATATTCATAGTAGTATGCTCAAATCTTATCTCTAAAGTAGTTATGTCATTTTTCCCCCTTTTAATTAAATTGATTGATTAAAAAATGTCATATGAACATGTGTTATATGAAACAAGTTATTGTTTTTCTGGGCATGTGAGATTGATAAACCATGATATTGCAATAAAATTTATTTATAGATTAGGAATCATTATGGTAAAGTGGTAGTGAATTTAGTATATTCCTTAGCTATTTAATTTACATGATTGCACTAATTATAAAATTGACCATTAAACATCACATATCTTTACTCATTATATATCTTTTTTCTTATATATCAAAACAAGACATAACATATATAATCGAAATACATAACACTATTTTTTGAAATACAATATACGTGTGATGTGTGGATGTGAATTTAGGTAAATGTAATTTATCTAAATCATTAAAAGAAAAGAAAGTAATTTGTGCTTACAACTAGCACAACCACATTAACATATATAACAAGTGTATATAAACAGATTAGTTAACATATATAACAAGCGTATATAAACACATTAATAATTATTACATTTATGGTAGAGATTTATAAATGCCAATATTAAAACTTAGTATTATAAATACTAATATTAATACCGAATATTTTAAATTAATATTTTAAAAATAATATTAAACCATATACATTTTAAATCCTACTATTATAAACCATATATAATAAACTCTAACAGTAAATCCAATATGATAAATCCTAATGTTAAATCCTATAATATAAACCCTATATTTAATATTAGAGTTTATACATCCTCCCATATACCTAATAATCTGGTTGAATATATCAACCACGTTTATTAATATGATTATGCTAGTATTAATCTTAATATCAAACATTATCTTAATACCAAACTTATTATTAATTTTTTTTTTTTTTTTAAGCTTGGTAATACTTATATTTTATTATTAATTATCCATAGGCACATAAAAAAAATATGTTTGGTGGTATGTTATATACATATTTGGGCACTGCAAGTCCAATCACATATGTCCATAAACCAAGGGCTTCTAAACCCCTAAAAGTTTTGTTTCATACCCTAAAGGAACAAGGTCAGCTGATTACTTCATTTCCCAGAAGTTCTCCCAGAAAAACTGCTCAGAACTGGTAAAAACTGGACCATACAGACTACTCTATGTTGAGGGTGCGATGCATCTCACTTGTTACACATAGAGGGTGTGATTCCTACTGAAAAACCCTTCTGTAGGGTGTGATGAGCGAGAGCATACAAATGATAGAGGCATTTTGCTAGGTGGAAACCCAAAGAATCTTCTAGAAACTGCTCATTTGACACTTGCCTCTCTGAATTCACCTAGGGATGAGTAAGAGATCATGAAATCTCCAAGTGGAACCAAGAACTATCAAAGAAATGACACTAATCAAAATCCCAGAAGCTGACTCACCCATCTGCAAATATCTATATATGGATCCCTCATCCTAGAGATCCAGGGGATGGAATATTGTATTTTGTAAGGAAGTGTTGTTGGTTTCTCTATTGAAACATTGTATTGTTGGGTGATCTAGATTTTCATGAGGTGAAGAGGGCTTTCATGCTGGGAGGATGGCGCTGGATCAGACAACTTGGTTGTAATCCTCTCTTATACTACTTCTATCAATAAAGCTATTTGAGTTTTCCTCCATATTCTTGTATATTTCTAAATCTTGTATCGGTGTATGCATTTGTATGGTTAATATACATCTGATCCTATATTGTTTATGGTTATAGATCTCTATGCTTTGATGGTATTATGTTGCTTTGACTCTGCAGGTGTTCTTTGAAGCGGGACAAGTGAGGAAAGAGTGGTGAAGCTCTGTCAAAGGGGGGAGGAAACAAGAAAGGAGCCAAGTGAAAGGCTGAGGTTGGTACTCTCTACTTCTCTCTCATCTATCTCTCATAAAGGAAAACACAAGTAACTTTAGTTTGTTTGTTTCTAAGATAGCTACCCATCTTAGTGGGACTAGAAACTCTGAATGGACACTAGTTTTCCCAATAACAAAATGGCGACTCCGTTGGGGAGTGAATAGTTTGATTGTTAGTTACTATTGTTTGCTTTACAAACTACAGACCGAGCTTGAAGTTAAGCCAGCTAGCCTTCGAATTGCTTTTGCTACGCAACTGCAAAGTAGATCAACGTTGCTTCAGTCGATCTCCGGGTTAATTTATGAACTGAACATATGACTTGCAAACATCCTAAGTGCCTTGGTGGTAGCTCAAATAACCTCATTAGATCAGCCCCTATACTTTGTGTTTACTGTCTACCATTAGCTCAACTTAAATCATTGAACTTAGTTGCAAACTGTGAGTAAAAACCAAGCTCAGTCTTGTCTCTAGACCATCACACTATCTGTCATTGGAAACCTGGATGCATTTCACCTCCCGTGTGTTGCAAGTGAGATGCATCCCTGTTTCCCTATGTTACAAGTGCGATGATTGAGTGAGACTGTTTCTACCTCCAAATTTTGGTTTTTTCTTCATTGTCTTCAGCTTTATTCAATAGTTTTGTTGCCTATGATTAGTATATCACTGTTGAAACTTTCTTCCTTTGCATTATTCAGTCTCCATTGATAAATAATTGTGAGTGTTCTTATGTAATTTTATCATTTACAGTTCTCCTTTGCAAATAATAGCTTAATCGAACTATCGTATTTTGATTTGAAAGTGTCGCAAGTGTTGTTTTCAGTCAAAGAAAAGAGTGTCATAAAGTCTTCCTCTTTTAGATAGTCGATTACACTTTTGCTATTGTATTTGATTTTAATCATCAATTCTTTGAAGTGTCGAAAGTAGTTTTCAAGTCGAAATTGAAAGTGTCGTCTAAATCTTCCTTTCGTTTTTTGAAAAGAAATTGCTAAAGTGTCGCTTTGAGGAAAGATAGTTCAGATTTGTACTTAGTTTTCTTTTTGTCATTCACACATTAAGGAAACTGAAAGAAAAAAAATACATGCATGTGCATTTTCATTTAGATTGCATGTGGAAATTAATTTAGGACAATGCATCTTAGTGTGTGCTCTCTACTCTATGTTGAAAGAATTTTACTTCTCTTTCCTTAGTAGCTAGGATTTTCATTGCAAAAAGAAAGTAAACAACTTTTTATCATCTTAGATTGCATATTTAGGAATTGCATATCTACATCACACAATGAACCTTAAAGGCAAAGTTCTTAAGAAAGATCAATTGTAAAATAAACCTTAATGAACATAAAAACACTTTGGAACCTAATGCACAACATTTAGAAGTCTAGGCTAGAGACGTATTCCGGCATCATAAAGCTTGGTAACTATTGTTTTCATCGTAGGTTGGGTGATTCCTCCTCTTTGATACAAAAAGTGCTAATACAGACTTGTGCTCCCACGTACCATCGAGTATATATTAGGAGACCACAATATGCTATATCCTTTATCCTTAGGAAGCCGTGTGTGCTGCCCTATCGATCGTAATGCACTAAGCACAACATTCAGGAAGATTGACTGCCGTATGTAAAAAGCCTTCTACAATTTTGCGATTGTTTTGGTAATCCCTCTGTCTAGATTTCCAGAGTAGTCACTTTCGTTCCTTTTTAGACTCCTTAAAAGAAAAGGTCCATCTGAGCACTTGTCACTTCAGGCTCATTAAAAATCAAAGGTGAATAGAGTCATCTTTAGCTTTCTCTTGACTCTTTAAAATTGAAAGAGAAAGTTGTGTCAAAGCATCAAAAATTTTATTTTAATCGGAATAACGTCATTGTTCCCTCATTGGTCTTAGGATGAGAAAATGGAGTCCACCAATCAAGGATTTCCCCTTGGGGGAAATCCTAGTCCTTTCTCTTCTTGGGGAGATGTTGGTGCTCCACATATGGCTACATTGTCCCTTCCAAGACTTACAATTGGCCTGCTGGTATGGCTTTTCTTGACCTCTATCATTCAAAACATTGTAGTTCCTGAGCAATCAAATTAACAACCAGATGATACTAGATTTTCTCCCCCACCTTCAACTTCATTTGTGTCTCCCTCTCCTTCTTCCTCTTCGCTTGGTGAAACTAGCAACACTAAAAGCCAAGTAATTGAGAAGAAGAAGAAAGGGAAGGAGAAGAAGAAGAAGAAGCCAACGACGAAAGGGGGCAACCATGCATTGTATGGCAAAAATCCACACACTGCAACATCCAAACTTAAATCTCCGTGTGTCATTTGAAAAGGAGACCACTATCATCGAGATTGTCCTTGCATCATGTGGATCTTGAGGGATTGGTCTCCCCACTTGCACAATCCGGTGTTTCAACCTCTGACGATCATGTTCAGAGTACACCATCAATTAGTGAAAATGAAGTCAATGGATAGAAAGGAAGGTCTAAATTTCTTTGTAGATTGTGTGAAGGAGATCATTCCCTCCACCGTTGTCCTTTCCTGGACAAAGCTAGAAGAGTCTTGGATAACCGTCCTGCTTCACCGCAGCGACTTCCTCTTGGATACAAGAAACTCTTGCCGAGTCCGTTGCTAGTTGAAAATTTGACTGACACACCTTTTTTGTCAGTCGAAGCACCTATCATTGAAGATAAACCCTCTGAGTCCACATCGGACCA
This sequence comes from Pinus taeda, assembly GCA_000404065.3. Taxonomy (NCBI): domain Eukaryota; kingdom Viridiplantae; phylum Streptophyta; class Pinopsida; order Pinales; family Pinaceae; genus Pinus; species Pinus taeda. Next base: position 46,886 of record APFE030231080.1, read on the forward strand.
ATGTCAACAGGTCAAGATGGCAGATGACACAATCTTGTCTTCAAAAGGTCCACCTTTAGATGATACAGTCACCAAAGGGAATGAGAACGACACCATTCAAATTATTTTTGTTAACACAGAATCCTATGAACATGGGGGAAATATACCCATTCATATGGCCATTTATTCGGTCCCTCCTCCAAGCAATCTAGTCATTTCCTTCGATTGGAATCTACTAGGGAGACCCTGCCTACCATTTAATGTACTATTTTGAATCATAGTACAAGCTTACATAATGATCATGGCTGGTACTATCATAGATGAAGGGGCTTCCGTGAGTATCCTTTCCTCAACTTCTTGGAAAGCACTTGGTTCACCATCGCTTCTGCCTGAGATTTCAAATCTGTTAGGCTTCAAAAAAGGAACCAGTTGACTGTTAGGGATCCTTCCAAATTTGTCTATAACTTTGAGAAGGAAAACCATTTATCTGAACGTGATGGTAGTCCAAAGACCATTAGATTACAATCTACTCCTTGGGAATGACTACATTTATAGCATGGGAGCTATTGTTTCCTCACACTTTCAAGTGACGTGTTTCCCATATGAAGGCAGAATGATCCAGCTCATAGACTAGCTTTCATTCCCCAGTTCAAACATAGCTACTAGTCAAGTTCCATCCCTAACTAGTCTTTTTGCATAAGGAATGTCTCATCAACCTCCAGTCCATCCACTTGATGAGCGCGAGTGATTCGGTGAATGTGACTAAACCCACGGGGCATGTGCCCTAGTCTGCTTCGGCAGAAAAACCCCAAATATAAGGTAGGTTTCCGAGTAGGATATATGAATAATCTGACACACCTGTCCATTTAGGAAAATGGGATTAGACTGGAAAAGGATTCCCTCGTCAAAGGTTATGTGAGTAGAAGCTCCCACCATTCACCTTTGTTTATTTCAATGGACAGAGCCAAGGAAGTGTTTTGCCTGTAAATGTGAACGGAACAACCTTGCTTTAATGCAAGAACTTCCATATGGTAACCTAGAAACTCTACTTCTCTTATACCTGGGGGCATGAAACCTTTTTCTTGCAAGTGAAAATTGACCTTTTATTTTCTTAGTTTGTAGGCTCTCAACCCTTTAAACTCATAGGTTGGTCGTTCCTAGCTTGCATACAAAAGGCTCCGGATCAAAGTTTCCATGGGGTAAGCTCCCTAAAAAATGAACCTGTTGATGAGAGACATCCTTATTATATGACTAGCATGAGCAATGTTTCCGCAAAGTTCAAGCTCGTTAAAAAATAAACCTACTTATGAGCATATGTCCCCCCAGAGTTCAAGCTTGTTAAAAAATGAACCCACTTTCGGTAAATAACCTTTGTGATCGCATTACTATCATCTTTTGAGCCTTGGTCGTGTTCTTACCATCACCTCCACTTTTTAGCTGATCATATGCCTCCACTTGATTGTTTACCTTTTTGAGGAACAACTACGACGAGTGATTCTATTAGCCATCTTCTTTACACCACCATGATTGAAAAGTTCCAAACCTTACCTGGAACCAGTTGCTACCCGAAAATATCACTCGTTCCTCAAAGATGAGTCTCTTTTAAGCTCTTTTTAGACTCGTAAAATATAAAACTATTGTCGAGAAAGTTCCATCCCTCCTCTATATTTTAATCTTTTTAGACCCGAGGGATCATTACACAAAAAGATCAAGCGCTTGTCTTTTTCAGCTCGTTAAAGTGATCGGAAAAGTCATCCCTTTCGTATTATTTTATACTTTTTTAGACTTAAGGGATTATACTACGAAAAATGATTACTGGAGTTTCCTTTTCATCTCTTTTCAGACTCTCTAAAACTAAAAAGGATCGAATTATCTTTGTCATTAAACTCGTTAAAACAATAGTGACAAACTTGTCCATTACAAATAAGAGTGAGTTTCACTGTCACTAGGCTCACTAAAACATAGCGACAGGTTTGCCCAAAGGGAAAATTATAGAACAAGCATATGTTATCCTCCTCAAGCTTGACAAAAATAAAGAGGTAGTGGTCAACAATGACTGGGGAAAAATTGGGAAGAAAACTTGAAGAACTTCATTGGTAGTAGGTCAATCTTGAACATGACACTTTCACTCTGTCACCATGATTGAGTCGGGCTGGGTTATTCCGTTCACTAGTCATATCATCATTGGTCCTTCGTACCATCCATTTTTTGGGGTTAATGCTACCAATCCATTTTAGTGTCACCGATATGTTCAAGAGAAGCCGCTTAGAGAATTCACTAGCCCAGCTAACATCTCATCTGCTACAATACCTTCACGCTTCATTCTTTCATGACTGCCACCCTGAACCTTGTATCATCAGATCGTTTTCACCTCCACAAAATCATTTGCTCTGTTTTGGATCGTAGATGTGGGATTCATTAAGGCCCTCCTACAACGGGTCACTTCCTGTTGACATTAGCTCATTATCCAAGAAGTCAACTTAGGAACAAGCCTTTCAGTACTTTGAAGCTTGCATGCCTCAATGGCAAGTTTCTCACTTCCGGCGATAGGTTTACATCAATGGCCTTCGACCGAAAGATTTTGGGTGGTGTTTGACATCGACTCATGTATTCACACCACCTGAGTTGTACTGTAGTACCTTGAGGGTCATTATCATTATCGGTGATGTGGGATTCATTAAGGCCCTCCTACAACGGGTCACTTCCTATTGACATTAGCTCATTATCCAAGAAGTCAACTTAGGAACAAGCCTTTCAGTACTTTGAAGCTTGCATGCCTCAATGGCAAGTTTCTCACTTCCGGCGACAGGTTTACATCAATGGCCTTCGACCGAAAGATTTTGGGTGGTGTTTGACATCGACTCATGTATTCACACCACCTGAGTTGTACTGTAGTACCTTGAGGGTCATTATCATTATCGGTGATTCCTCTCGCACCTGTTAACATCTTACTTCATTGGCTAGTAATCAGGTGATGTCTTTCCATGTTCGACATCAGAACATCTTTTCACATGGATCGACTTGTACTTCGGGCAAAGATTAAACGAGATTGAAGACCTTGGATCTAGTTTAATCCATCCGAGCTGCAATATATTCAGGAAAGATAAAGACATCAAATGTACATCATAGCTGCACAGATAATCATCCAAGCTAAGGGATGATGTCTCTACCAAAATCATCAGTCTACCACACAAACAATTGTCTGTCCTATGTACATGAAAATGAATTTATAAAGCTCAGCATAGGAATGCCCGACTCAGCTAGATCATGAAAATATTATGAAGATAATGTATTTTATTGTATCTTATTACAGGTCACCTTCCAGTTCAAAAAACCTTGGATCCTCATGATAAAGCATTTCACCCAACATCAGAAGATTTACGACCTCATGCTTTAAGGGGGCCCTGTTATAGACGTATTTGGGCACTGCAATCCCAATCACATATGTCCATAAACCAAGGGCTTCTAAACCCTTAAAAGTCTTGTTTCATACCCTAAAGGAACAAGGTTAGCTGATTACATCATTTCCCAGAAGTTATCCCTGAAAAACTGCTTAGAACTAGTCAAAACTCGACCATACAGACTGCTCCATGCCGAGGATGCAATGCATCTCACCTATTACACATAGAGGGTGTGATGCATACTGAAAATCCCTTCTCTAGGGTGTGATGATTGAGAGCAGACAAATGGCAGAGGCAGTTTACTAGGTGGAAACCCAGAGAATCTTCTAGAAACTACTCATTTGACACTTGCCTCTCTAAATTCGCCCAGGTATGAGCAAGAGATCATGAAATATCCAAGTGGAACTAAGAACTATTAGAGAAATGACACTAATCAAAATCCCAGAAGCTAACTCACCCACCTACAAATATCTATATATGGATCCCTCATCCTAGAGATCCAGGGGCTGGAATTTTGTATTTTGTAAGGAAGTGTTGTTGGTTTCTCTGTGAAACATTGTATTGTTGGGTGATCTAGATTTTCATGAGGTGAAGAGGGCTTTCATGCTAGGAGGATGGCGCTAGATCAGACAACTTGGTTGTAATTCTCTCTTCTACTACTTCTATCGATAAAGCTATTTGAGTTTTCCTCCATATTCTTGTATATTTCTGAATCTTGTATTGGTTTATTCATTTGTATGGTTAATATACATCTGATCCTATATTATTTATGGTTATAGATCTCTATGCTTTGATGTTATTATGTTGTTTTGACTCTGCAGGTGTTCTTTGAAGCGGGACAAGTGAGGAAAGAGTGGCGAAGCTCTGTCAAAGGGGGGAGGAAACAAGCAAGGAGCCAAGTGAAACACTGAGGTTGGTAATCTCTGCTTCTCTCTCATCTAGCTCTTATAAAGGAAAACAAAAGTAACTTTAGTTTCTTTGTTTCTAAGATAGCTACCCATCTTAGTGGGACTAGCAGCTCTGAATGGACACTAGCTTTCCCGATATCATGGTATCAACCTGCCTGAGGAAAACTAGGTCCGTTGGCCAACGATCAACATCATATGTCATCCAAAATTTAAACATTTTAAGTATAATCATCCTTGCTAAGTTTGCTACTGTATCTATTATTTGCTTAATTTTTTGACTTGTAAATTAAATTCTATCCATCATAAAAAACAAAAACAAAAAAATTCTACTACTCTGCATCAACCATCAAGTGAATCAATAGGATTTGGGTCCTTGGCACTCGACCCGAGCACTTCGTTCTATATCAAGGTTTGGATTTTTTTTTTCGATTCGCCCAAAACGGAGGTTCTGGTGGTATTGCTATACCTGTACCACCTATATCTCCTTTTGGATATTCTTTAAACTTGGATCATCCTAGCGAACTTTCACTGATTCTTCTTTGTCCATGTATGTTGCCATGGCCTTGGCCAGTAGTCTCTTCATCACCTAGTACTATTGGATGGTCTATCTAAATAGTGTTGACGACATCTGGTGTGCCCCAGATCTACGAGCAGTGGCTTCCAATCCTTTACTGGAAGCACTTCATTTGCTGCTTTGGCATTTAGCTCTGCCTCCCATGTTGATATTACAACTTTTACCTGTGTTGGAGTTCCTGCATGGCATTCATGCATTAAGTTTTGCATGCATTCCCTTCCCATTTTCCTTCCCCTTTTTCACTGGGTTTTGCTCGTCGATGCCATCGAGGCCTTCATTTTCTTTTTGCCCTATTTGCCAGCTCGACAACCACCTTTTCTTCCCTGCCTCGCTTCTGCCTTCACCATATTTTCCTTCTGCAATTCTTTCAGCCCTCACTCCTCGCTCATTCTTTCCTGTTCTTGGTGTCAGAGTGTTAGAATGTTAGAGTCAGAGTGGTAGATGAGTTAAACATACTTGTAATGTTAACATAAGTGCAAACATTATAACCAATCTAGATTTCATTCATGGCCTTCTTCCTTTCCTTGTAATTCATCTTTTCAGAGTAACAACTTTGAGTTTTCTTTTGACTACTTGGGTACCCCGCTTTCCCTTCATATCTTTCCTTGATCCTTGCTACATGCAACAGTAAGGGAGGCATTTCCCTCCTTCACTTTAATCCCCCTTGGGGTCGACAAACTAGGTTCCAATCTGAGGTCCAACTCCGCTTTGGGTTGTTGGCAGGAAATTTCTGGGGTTACCATAGCAAGAATTGCATGAGTTTGGCTCAATTTCAGTAACTAATTCTGATCCACTCGAATTGGGATGCCCCGACACCTCCCTCTTTCCTTTAAGAGTTTCGACATGCCCCTATAGTCCATCTTGAATTAGGATGACTAGGATAGAATTTTGTTGCCCACACAAAATTCCCCCCCTCATCCATACTTTCAGGCCTTAACCCCATTATACCACCATTTCCTCCAGAGAATGCTTCCCATGGTGACCATACCTGTTGCACTGGGGTTCCAATCTCCCTCCTCCCTACTGATACCTTATTGCCTCTCAAGATTACCTGATTGCCATACTAAGACCCATTGGTCAAGCTTCCGACAATTACTATTCCCCAGCATCCCTTTCCTACCCCTTGGGGTTTGCGTGCCCCCCACTGGCCAGACTAGCCAGGCTGAGCCTATATTCCTTTTCCCATACCCCCCTCGCACCCCCACTGGTTCTAGAGACTACCATACCCCCGCTGGCTACCAAAGGAGCCATAACCTCTTCTCAATCCCATGCTATTGATTTTTAATGTGTCAATTGCCAATTTAATTCCCCAGGATCAGAGAGTCCCTCCTAACCCTCCATGAATCCCCTCTTTCCCCCCAACCTTCCATAAAATGTAGCAAATACATATCCAGACATTAATAATAGAAAATTGAGCCAAAATTATCGCGTTCTTCTGTATCTTACAACAATTAAGAAACCAAACATCAACAACATGCAACTAGACCAACATTTTCCAGAAACTTTCTACACCACCCTCATGCGATGCCAAACTCACCTCCAAGCATGCAACATTGATTCCAAATCTAGACTTAGGTAGGCTTGTGTTACATACCAGTCTCTTTCCAGGGAGATGAAGGTGAAATCCAACTGTCGACGAATGCCCCTTCTCTCATAGTCCTAGTTCTCCTCTCGGCTTCGAATCTTGTCACCTGGCTCTTGTTCCCTTCTCCAACCTTACATGCATACACTATTCTCCCTCACCACCTTTCTGCCTTGAAAGTTCACCCACCTACCCATTTGTTCTCTCGAGGCTGCCTCCACTTGCGTCATTCCCCTGAGACCTTATATCGCATTCGTGTGGGATCCTTGAATGGATGCCCATGTACCCTAATCATTCGTCCTTCTATAACGTGAATGAACCCCGTTCAAATCCGATCTCTCTTCACACCCCGATCAAGGGTTAAAATTTAATTTTATTAATGCTAATATTATTTAATTTTAATTATTAAACACTAATATATCAATAAATCTAAATTTCATATTAATATATAATATTAACCTAGATAATATTAAATTATTTTTAAACTATTAAAATTTATAAATGACTCAACTTTAATGTTAAATTCATAATTTATATACTTTTTAAATTTATTATTAAACTTTAATTTATTAATATTAATCTTAACTGAATATTAAATCTAATATTAAAACTTAATATATAATATTTTAATTAATATATAAATAGATATGTTTTAAAAACTAACATAAATAGAAGATTTAATAATTAAAAAGAATGCTCTTTCATCTTTAAAATAACTAAATTAAAATTTCCCTATTTACCATTTTTTTCTTTTAAAATAATCATTGCCAAGTATACCTAAATAGGTTCATATCATAAGGTACATGAGTGTTTCCATTTTCCAATCGATTCAATTTAAGTTGTGGGAGTGTTTCCATTTTCCAATGGATTCAATTCAAGTTGTGGGTAGTTTGAGCTGGAGTAGTTTCTTTTAATGTATTAATTAACACAATTACATTAAATATATACTTTTTTTAATAATTAGATATATAAATAATCATATTTTTAATTCACGATTACAAATTTGATAGGTTTTGTCACCCATGTTCTAATTAATAGTAAAGATATTAATTCATTTAAATAATAAAATAACTTAACCATTACAATAAGCATTTCATTGATAAAATGAATATACAAAAATTGGCAGTTACACATTTGGTACTTTTTGTTTGCCACTTAGCAAGTGTTAAATGATTCAAAGAAAACTAGTATTTTATTTAAAATAATAAAATAAACTAACTCTATGATCTTTAGTTTGTAGTGTAACAAATGAAAGGAGCAATGTAATTGTTATATATTGACACACACACACACACACACACACACACACACACACACACACACACACACACACACACACATGTTAGTTAGGCTAGATACTTAAAAGGTCTACCACGTTTGTCTCTGAGATATTTTAAAGACCATTGGATTGCAACTATAATAGTTAAATTTGCATATTTATCTTTCTCATTAAAATTATCGTAATTATAGTCTTATCTAATTATAAATTTGAATCTAATAGTGGTCTCTTGTGGTGGATCAATCTATACAGTTGGATCAATCTTGAGCTCGCATTAATCTATTTTAAATTGTAGATTGCTTATCTTTGTCTTATGTTCACCAGCAACTTCTTTTGAATTCAGTATTCTACTGCTCAATTTGTAGGAGGAGCACTTTGCATGTAGGTGGAGCACTGTGTGTACATATAGAGGCATTTCATGTTTGAGTTAGGATTGAAAGAAATGGGACTTTAGTAGAACTTACATACATTTTAAGTTTTTCCATTCATATGATAATTCGAAATAAATGGACGGATGGAAGGCACTTGAAATGATAATCTCCATCCATTTTAGGATTTGGTCTTAGTCTTTAAATAGTTTCATTTAATTTGACGTTATTTTAGTTTTCATGTGATTTTAATGTTGATTTTCTATCATTATAGAGATCAATCCATAGAGAAGAAGATTCAAACATTTGTTCGGTTGATCAATGCCAAATTGAAGCATTTATTTGGTTGATCAATGCAACATATGAGCACATTCAAGCTTACCATAAATTTCCTACTTATTTCACTCACTATATTTTTTATTCACAAAGTAAACATTATATATTTAAATATAGACCGTCAAAAGTTGTAACCTCATCCTTCATTCAAGTATCATTTTTGAGCAATGCTACATGCATTTCCCCTTTGAAATTCGTGCTTTCCATATTACAAGTTAGTTAAAGGCATGGTTGGTGAAAGCGAGAATGAAAATTAGTGATAGCTAACTTATGACAATGAAATCTGGGTTTCGGTTTTGGTGAACCAAAATTTGATGTTCTATCTAGATTTTGGGGATTCCACCAAAAAAAGTCTTGTATGTATTTTTGGTGCAAATTATTGTTATATCGAGTGGATGGGCTATTGTGATTATGTCAATGTAATACATTTATGACATAAGGTTGGAATGACAATTTTGGCCATCCAAAACCTTAGTATATAAACATGCCCAAGTTGCAAAGTATATGTTAAGGTGTGATTGCTAGAAATGAAATGATGATTTTGGAAATACGAAAACTTAGTGTATAAACACACCCAAGTTGTAAAGCATATGCAAGGTATTAACAAAGGAAAACAATGTTATGATTTCTACCATTTTAATGATTGTATTGGGATTTGAGACGACAAACCTTTGTCTTTTATGGCACCACTTGACCATCACATATTAGGACATCAATATCCATTAATACGGTAGACACATGCATATGATGTCTAGAATTTTTAACTAGATGTGACAAATTGTTGGTTTGACATTGCATTTTTGGTACCTTATACCTATGTTATAATTATCCATTTAGACTAATTTGTTTTTGAATTTACCTCTACATTTTTTTTTTCCTTTGAACTTTGTGTTTTTCTCCCTTATGGTTTGATTTAGGCATCACCCATTTCATTATTTTTATGGGAAGGATTTGATTGGGCATATTTGTGATTCTAGTTTTCTTTATTGTTTTGACTATAATTTTATTATGGATGGAAGTTAAGGTGGATGACATATCTAATCCCTCTCACACAAGATATTAGAGGAAGCATTTGGTAGCACTATTCATGGGTTTTATGCTTTAAACTATAAGATAATTGATTTATTATTGTGTATTTTTTCTTAGTAGAAATTTTCCGAGGTAAATCATGTATATTATTGCTATGTAATATAATTTGTTTTTTAAATTATTTTCTTCTAATATCAATTTAAGTATTAACACAATAAAAATCTAAGTGAAAAATGAAATAACCTTTTAGTTGGAATTTAATGATATAATTTTTAGTAATATTGTGATTTTTCCTTATTTAAAATGCATTTTTATATCCATAATGATGATGACGATGATAATGGTTAATGTCCACTGAGTCCAAATTGGTCTATCGGACCTATAATTTTCTTAGTTTTTAATTGTCTGGCTCCTCATCTTTCTTGGCGAGATTGGTGTTGTAGCTTTCTTTTTTTTCTCTACAGTCTTCCAACATCCTTTATCTTGCATCTCCTTCATCTCTTCTGGTTCTTGGGACATTTGTGTCAGCTTCATGATCTATTGTGTTCGTTCTTTTGAAGATAGTCAGAGAAGAAGTTTGGTCTAGGAGATTTGCTTTGCTGTTAAATGAAGATTTATTTTGTGCAATATTCGAATCCTCATAATTGTTGATGCTTGAGGGGTTGTCGAGTTCACTTTTTTGTTGTTGGGCATGGCTTTCTCCCTGCTTGTCTTGAGAGTTGTTTCTTTCTTGCCCAATTTCTTGTGATTCAGAGTTTTTTCTAGAGTATTCTTCTTTGATGACAGTGTAGTGTTTTTTTTGTGCTCCTTCCCACCATGTAGATCTATGGTGGTTTTTTTAGCATATTTTTTCTGAGAGGCTTTTGGACAATTTTAGGCTAGATGGCTTGTCTCAAAGCAGGATCGACGTCGGAAGAGGACACTTTCATAATCGAGTTTCTGGTTCCACACATAGTCTTTACTTGTTAGGTTTATTTCAGCTCGGAATATGGCACTAAAGTCCATTTCCACACAAATGCGTGCATAGGTGGTTTTGGCATATTCCTCTGTTTCTGAAAACCTGTGATAAAATTTCTCAATTGCATTTGCAATGGCTTTTAGTGAGGAGAGATTCCAGAGATGCAAGGGTAGGCTTGGCAATCTCACCCAAACTGGTGTTGAGGTTATGACTGCTGTTGAGGGATCGAATGATGGGTTCCATGGCTTCATGAATAGGAATGATTTTTCCCAAAACTAAGGGCCGGAATCTAGAATACATTGTCTGCTTTTAGGATTTTCAAAATCTACTATAAAGAAACAGCTAGCACAAGGGTAGATATTAATTTCATCATAAATGACAGGCTTCCATACCTTCGAAATCCAATTGTGGAGAGTTGTCAACTATGGCCATAAACCATTCAACTGGTAGATTAGGGCACTTTCAGAAGACTTCAGAGCCTCATCGAGTGAGGCCTGGACCACCTGGACAGTGGGAGCTGGGGCTTCATTGATGATATGTGCAGGAGCTTGCCCTCCAGAAGTGGACGGAACTGAGCCAACAACTATTTTTGCGAAACTCAGAGCCATATCTTACTTGCCCGTAGAACCCAATTGCAGAGAAATAAGGCAAAAGATTAGATCTAGATCTAGCCGCAAAAGATAGATTAGATCTAGATCTAGCCCCAAAAGATTGAACAGGTGGCTTGTCTATGAAATTGGTTGTTGCCTTTGATAACCCCACAACGTGAGACAACAAAGAGTGCCGAAGAACAACGTGGGAGCCGAGACCCAGCCACAGAGAAATAAGGTAGACAATTAGATCTAGATCTAGTTGCAGAAGATTAGTTCTAGAACCCAGCTGCAGAGAAGATTAGATCTAGAACACAGCGGCAGATAATAAATAGATTTATTATCATAAAATAACCCGTATACCACTCGAACTATGCAGAATAAACAATTTAAATGTATAATTGTTGTATTTTGAAAACAAGAAAAGAAAAGAAAAAAATTATCTATTAATTAAACTTTGTTTAAAATAAATTACTAAACTATAATGATTATCTTTCTCACTAGAATTTAATTTTAATTTTAATTTTAAAATTTATAATAAAATTATAATAAAATGTATTTATATAATAATGAAATTTATTTATTTAATAAATTTTATATATTTACACAATATATTTTTTTCATTTAAATGTCAAAATTAAACACAAATGGTGCAGGCCAACTTGTAATGATTAACTTATTATTTTAAAATAAGTAACAAACATTCCAATTATAATTAAAAAATTTAAATTATTAATTTAAAAAAATAGAATTTTTTTAAATTATAAAAAAAGTTATTTAATTAACATAATAAAATTTAATAAGTTTTATTGGATTTACATAATCTAATTTATTCCATTTAAATATCAAAATTAAAATTTATGATTAAACAATTAATTTAAAATAATAAAATTTTATTGAATTTACATAAATCTAATTTATTCCATTTAAATATCAAAATTAAACACAAATTCTGTTATGATTAAACCATTAATTGTAAAATAATAAGATAAATTTGGAGTATAAAAAAAGGGACGCCGTTGAATATAGATTTAATGTTTTGGATGGTCAAGGTTTTCAATAAGTTGATTAAGATTAATGCACTATTACAAGAACAATTACAAGAATGACACCCACGGCTTATGACAGACAGGCATTGAAATTTTCCGACACCCTTTTCTATCGCTGTTTTTTTCTGACACCCTTTTTTATCACCGTTTAATTGTAACTGCCTTCCAATCCAACGGTGCAGATATAGAAGTACATTGCCCAATGAACTGAGGCGAAAACCTTTTCTATGCGGCAAAGTGCTTATTGGCGACTCCATCTGACCTATTGATCTAGGGATTCTGTGAACTATATTCAACTCCGTCCATTCTGCTCCAAGCTCTGTTTATCCTATGGAGTTTAGTTCCATTCCTTCATCCCTTCGTCCGCAGTGTGAATTATGAGAAGTGCAGGTGGCTGGATGAATGACAATGACTGGTGGTGTTCTTGTCATCTGACCATAGCCATGGTTTGAACTTCAATTAATAATCACAGCAAATCGTGTTTGCAATGGCTTATTCTTTTGTTTGTAATTCGAAGATGAGGTATACTTTGACATCCATTATCACTTCACTATTGCTGGTGTAATCACAGAAATGGCCATTTAAATGCTCAGGTATACTTTGACATCCATTTTCACTTCACTATTTTTGTAATTTTTTTACATTACAGTACTGTACTGTTGGTGTAATGACGGAAATGGCCATTTAAATTTCAGGGGAAATGCTGCAATACACACGAAAATGAAAAGAATTCGGCAAAGAAGAAGTGTTGCAAATGCATCGATTGCAAGAAACAAATTACAATGGTCATCAACCGTATAAAGTATTTATGATCGAGGGTAAACAAATCTGCATTTATATTTTTGCTCAGCTATCGGTAGCCCGGACAGAGGAACTCCAGGCCATCCAAAGATGATCCACGTTAATGTCTGAAAACATCCAGGGCATTAAACTTTTGTTGCTGCGCAGGTTCTCTGCCTTCACCGTCATTTTCTTCGAATGCGAGTGGAACAATTTTCTTCAATTTAGGTGATTTCTTCGAATGCTCCTCTCACCTTTGACTTCTTTCTCAGTTGCTGCATCTAATTCTTGACCAACAGACTCATCTTTAGCATTTTCTCGCATATTTGTGGTTTCAGCATGGCCAGCCCATGGAGGAGGGTTAATAGCGTTGCTGCTATCAAAGTTCTTTTCCTTCTTGTTGGATCTGGAACCCTCGCAGTGCAGGCGCTTCCTTCGGCGCATTAAGCTACTCTGGCCTTCCCTGGCCTCCTGCTTTTGTTGTTGCTCAGCTTTTCTGCCTTCACCATCGTTTTCTTTCAATGTAAGTGGAACAATCTGCTTCTATTTAAGTGATTTTTTTGAATGCTCCTCTCAGTTTTTGTTCTTTTTCCGCTGGTGCATCTAAGCCTTCACAGGCGGACTCACCTTTAGCATTTGTTCTTGCAGATTTGTGGTCTCAGCACGACATGCCCATGGAGAAGGAACAATAGCTTTGCTGCTATCAAAGTTCTTTTCCTCCTTGCTGGATTTGAACCTTCGGGTGCAGGTTGCCGTTGTCGCAGCCATGTGTTCAAACAAACCGACAGCCTTACGTAAATTCTTTGAATCCTATCTTTAAATTATTAAATTCCTTAATGTTGTGGTGCTTTAGGCTAATTCTGATGTGGCACATAGCGCTAATGCTTGCTATACTCATGATTCTTTTATGTTTAGGTTCATACTTTTATGTTTAGGTTACACTCATAAAGAAAACGTATGATTTTCTTTTACAGAAAATATTATCTATTTACTGCAAAACATCTTTATCTCTACAGTTTACGAGTACATTGAAATTTAAATATCTAGTTTCTGAATTTTTTTTTTTGTTTTTTTCTCACAGTTATAAAAGAATTGCAGATTGTTTGATTTTTTTCAGGTATAAAAGAATTGCAGAGGCTCGAATGCTTTTGATGGATCTAATATGTGGTAATTCCTTTCCTCTTATTGATTTGATTTAATTATATTTGGATGCATTTTCAATAGCATATCAATTTGTTCACTTGAATTTAAATTGAACTTTTGTCGTTAGAGATAACAAAGAATTACAGAGTTATTTAAATTTAAATTGAATATTTGTTGTTGCACAAATATTTCGAACAGAACCTCATAAATATGTAGAATTTATCAATATGCCATTAGAACTGGCATAATTGTAGCTACACTAGAGAATCCTAGACCTTTTGATCTCCCTTCTCCACTTTTGTATCCCTGCCCCATTCCCTCACTTCATCAGAAACCACATTCAATTTTTATAATAGAACATTGGAAAAACACTTTGATCTACTGATTAGCTATCAGTGGCCCAATAGTTCTAGTGAAACATTTGGATGAATATATCCCTCAAGTGTAGATAGTAGTCTTATCGTGGGAGTAGCCAGCACCAATTTCATGAAAAATGCCACCAATCTCGAAATCATTCAATCTTGACAGAGCTCTATCGATCGTGTTTTGATACCCACCCCAGCTAACATAAAACATAATCTATTGGGATATAGGATCACAAATAAGACCAATCCGTGGTCATCTTATTCTTATTAGTTCTTAGAGAGCCCATAGTCGCTCTTCTCCCCGGGGGAATACCTACCTATCTAAAACGTTTTCTTATGAATTTGCTTGCTACACATCTACCTAGTTGCGAGACAGACACAAAAAAATTTGTTAAATTATATACGTAATAGATATGGCACAATGCTAGTCTGTTTCCGAGCGAGGGAAGGGAAATAAGCCGTTCAATCAGTTTCTCCTCGTCCATCATCTAGAAAATGAGTTTTGTCCCCTCTCGATTATTAATTCCTATAATATAGGGGGCGAATTATTTGCGTCTAGAATGGTATCGATATCGAGGTTCACGAGAAGCTCCCAAATTATTTGCATCCCAGCAAGCAGGTGTTGATGCACAAAGCTTTCATGCTAGTGTTTGAGAGGCCCCACTTTATATACACAATTGTAACATGTTCCGTGGCTAAAGGACCTCAAATCCCAAATCTCCATTTTTTGATTAATAAGGTAATGCGTAGTGCCTTAAGTAATAATAGTAGGGCCCATCGGATCATACATGCAAAGGATTCGGGTTAACTAATCGATACAGCTCGCCCTTTCATGCCGATCCCAAGAAGCATGGGGAAACATCCAATTCCATGTTTTATGGGAAATTTTTGTATGTAAGCATGGGCAAGGGAGGTTTGGCTTCCGAAGAGATAGATGTCAAGTCAAATCACCCATGCTCCCCCTTTTAGATTCCTGTCTTGTGGTATCATAGTACTATTAATGTTTCTTATGCAACATTTTTTTATTATATTATGATATATTTTTTTTTGTGAATGCTTTTACATAACATAAGCACATGATGGAAACATAAAATCCACACAATAATCCTAGCCCATCATGGGGACTCATACACATTCACTATGACAATTCCTACATGTACATGTTAATTTGTATTTATATTCTATTGAATGTCAATTTCAATTTCAAATTTCTCTTTCCATTTCTATTTTTTATTTTATTTCTATCTCCATTACCACATTAGAAATCGAAATAGAAACATCTAGACATACAATTACTCAGTACATTGATCATCACAAGTTATATAATTGATTGAGTTAACGAGTGGAAAAAGTCTACATGTCAACTACAGAATTTGTTCAAGGGTACCGAGGTGTGAATTGACAATAAGACCTAGTTTTCAATGATCGTTTACTCACATGTGTTATCTTTCACTACTTGTTAACTCCCTCTGTACGTAATTGGATTCATTAGAAGAGTCAATTTCAATTTCTCTTCAATGTCACCTTCATATTTTGTCACATTGATTTACTTGGACTTCTCAACTTTTAATGAGCTTATTTTAAGGTTCATGTGATTTTCAAACACATTGATTTTAGTGTACATCTCAGTTCTAATTCTATTTCAGTTTTGTTCAATTACTAGCACATTGATTTCAATGTACGTGTGAAATTTTAACACATTGATTTCATGTACATTGCAATTTTTAATTTTATTTCAATTTGATTTTAACGTACATGTCAATTTCTATGACAATTCCTACATGTACATGTTAATTTGTATTTATATTCTATTCAATGTCAATTTCAATTTCAATTTCAACTTTCTATTTCCATTTCTATTTCTCATTTTATTCCTATCTCCATTACCACATTATAAATCGAAATATAAACGTCGAGGCATAAAATTACTCAATACCTTGATGATCACAAGTTATTTAAATGATTGAGTCAACTAGTGGAAAAAGTCTAGATTTCAACTACATAATTTTTCCAAGGGTACTAAGGTGTGAATTGATCATAAGACCTAGTTTTCAATGATTGTTTTTTGACATGTGTTCTCTTTGACTACTTGTTAACTCTCTCTATACATAATAGGTTTCATCAAAAGAGTCAATTTCAATTTCTCTTCAATGTCACCTTTATATTTTGTCACATTGATTTCTTTGGACATCTCAATTTTTAATGAGCTTATTTTAAAGTTCATGTGATTTTCAAACACATTGATTTTATTGTACATTTCAGTTGTAATTCTATTTCAGCTTTGTTCAATTTCTAGCGCATTGATTTCAATGTACGTGTGAAATTTTAACACATAGATTTCATGTACATTGCAATTTTTATTTTTATTTCAATTTTATTTTAACGTACATGTCAATTTCTATGACAATTCCTACATGTACATATTAATTTTATATTCTATTAAATGTCAATTTCAATTTCAAATTTGTATTTCCATTTGTATTTCTTATTTTATTCCTATCTCCAATACCACATTAGAAATCGAAGTAGAAACATCTAGACATACAATTACTGAATACATTGATGATCACAAGTTATTTAATTGATTGAGTTAACAAGTGGAAAAAGTCTACATGTCAACTATTGAATTTTTCCAAGGGTACTGAGGTGTGAATTGATGATAAGACCTAGTTTTCAATGATCATTTTCTGACATGTGTGCTCTTTGACTACTTGTTAACTCTCTTTGTACATAATTGGTTACATTAAAAGAGCCAATTTCAATTTCTCTTCACTATCACCCTCATATTTTGTCACATTGATTTCCTTGGACATCTCAATTTTTAATGAGCTTATTTTAAAGTTCATGTGATTTTCAAAAACATTGATTTTATTGTACATTTCAGTTGTAATTCTATTTCAGCTTTGTTCAATTTCTAGCGCATTGATTTCAATGTACGTGTGAAATTTTAACACATAGATTTCATGTACATTGCAATTTTTATTTTTATTTCAATTTTATTTTAACGTACATGTCAATTTCTATGACAATTCCTACATGTACATATTAATTTGTAATTATATTCTATTCAATGTCAATTTCAATTTCAAATTTCTATTTCCATTTCTATTTCTTATTTTATTTCTATCTCCATTACCACATTAGAAATCGAAATAGAAACATCTAGACATACAATTACTCAGTACACTGATGATCACAAGTTATTTAATAGATTGAGTTAACGAGTGGAAAAAGTGTGCGTGTCAACTACGGAATTTTTCCAAGGGTACTGAGGTGCGAATTGACCATAAGATCTAGTTTTCAATTATCATTTTTTGCCATGTGTTCTCCTTTACTACTTGTTAACTCTCTCTATACATACTTGGTTTCATTAAAAGATTCAATTTCAATTTCTTTTTAATGTCACCTTCATATTTTGTCACATTGATTTCCTTGGACATCTCAATTTTTAATGAGCTTATTTTAAAGTTCATGTGATTTTCAAACACCTTGATTTTAGTGTATATTTCAGTTATATTTCTATTTCAACTTTGTTCAATTTCTAACGCATTGATTTCAATGTACGTGTGAAATTTTAACACATAGATTTCTTGTACATTGCAATTTTTATTTTTATTACAATTTGATTTTAACGTATATGTCAATTGCTATGACAATTCCTACATGTACATGTTAATTTGTATTTATATTCTATTCAATGTCAATTTCAATTTCAAATTTCTATTTCCATTTTTATTTCTAATTTTATTCCTATCTCCATTACCACATTATAAATCGAAATAGAAACACCTAGACATACAATTACTCAGTACGTTGATGATCACACGTTATTTAATTGATTGATTTAACTAGTAGAAAAAGTCTAGATGTCAACTACGGAATTTTTCCAACGGTACTGAGCTACGAATTGACCATAAGACATAGTTTTCAATGATTGTTTTTTGACATGTGTGCTCTTTGTCTACTTGTTAACTCTCTCTATAGATAATTGGTTTCATTAAAAGAGACAATTTCAATTTCTCTTCAATGTCACCTTCATATTTTGTGACATTGATTTCTTTGGACATCTTAATTTTTAATGAGCTTATTTTAAAGTTCATGTGATTTTCAAACACATTGATTTTAGTGTACATATCAGTTCTAATTCTATTCAGTTTTGTTAACACATTAATTTCATGTGCATCACAATTTTTAATTTTATTTCAATTTGATTTTAACGTACATGTCAATTTCTATGACAATTCCTACATGTGCATGTTAATTTGTATTTATATTCTATTCAATGTCAATTTCAAT
>APFE030231083.1:0-25598 GCA_000404065.3 Pinus taeda
TATAGAGGCAAGTTGTTTTGGCTGCCTAGATTTTAGTGATCAGTTTGGAATTGGTTGAAACAGCTCCTAGGATAGTGAGCTCGACCCCTAGAGGCAAGGAAAGATGTTAGCTTGCCTATATTATGTACTTTCTTAGTCATTTTCATGGTTGGACTCTTGAGGGAGAAAGCTTCTATTGTATTACTCATTATATCTCTGCATTTTGGCAAAGGAAGAAAGACCAGGGTTTTGCAGTCCTTTTTGGGATTCCTGTGGTTACATGTATTGATGGT
Organism: Pinus taeda; assembly: GCA_000404065.3. NCBI lineage: Eukaryota > Viridiplantae > Streptophyta > Pinopsida > Pinales > Pinaceae > Pinus > Pinus taeda. The sequence continues at coordinate 273 of APFE030231083.1, forward strand.
GTGTTTCTCTTTGTACTTGTAAGTTTGTTATGTGAATCATCTTCTTACTTTTTCTTCTGCAAATTAGGCAAATGAAGTGTTAAGGTAGAATTCATGGTTGCTATGCTCTGCCTTTAAGTTTGCTTAATATCAATGTTTTTAGCTGTTTAAGGAGAATTCAAGGTGATTGCTTGCTCTCCTTAGCTCCTCACCAGTCATTCTCATCCATCCAAATCTTTCAAAGGCATTAATACAGTCTCCTACCTCACCCCAAAGAACCCCCTGCGAAAACTGTGTCCAATCCCCGCACCCAAAATTGCCTTTCCCCAATTTTCCACCAAAACCCTAAAAATCTCAAATCAAACCTTTTTTATCAGTTTACTAGCCTAAAATTAGTGTTCTTTATTGGTTATCTATGCCCGTTGAATATCTTTGCTGAGATAGACCGGAGAGAGCCCTCTCCTGCCCCGTAGGGCTAGCTACGAGGCTAAGTGGTTTGATGTTGCCTTGGAGTTTACCTTTTTCAACCTGAGGTGAAATTTCAAGCGCTAACACCTCCTCCCATATTCTCTCCTGTTCTTTCTTTTTTGCTTCCTATCTTTCTTTCCTCTGTAATTCCTCTTGTTCTTTCCTCTTTGCCTCTTCCTGTTCTAACCTCCAGAGTTCATCCTGCTCTCTTCTTTGGACTTCTTCATAGATTTCGGATGTAGCAGGAGGTTTGTTGGTAAGCTACTGCTCAGGCTCGCTTGATTGTATCATCGGGGCAGTAGCTAACAAATCTAGAGGCAGAGTTTGCAACCTTTGTTCTCTAGGTTTATTAAATTCTACTAACCCGTCATCATGGTATCTCATTCTAGCTAGCTGCTGCACCTGGAATATTGACTCGGTTGAAGAGAACAGGTCATCAAACTCATCTTCCTTATGTTCAAATTTAGTAAGTTTGGCCTGGTCTAGAGCATTATAGATGACTTTCTTTGGGTCGAAACATCTATTAGGCAGAGTGGTGAGACTTAGGATGTTAATGTTTTCTGCCTCTTTCTCTACTTGTTTATAATCATGCAGAGTATAGATGCCACACCTTAGAGGAAAAGGAGGCCAAACTTGCTTCTTTGAATTTCTGAGAGTCTTTGTGGCTGATGCGGTTGTAAGCTAATATGCTATCTCGCGAGCTAATAGTTTGTCTGGTATGTACAAGGGGAGGATATGAGGCCTAGCCTGACTGCCAAAAACTCTTACATAAGTGAATTTTTCTTCTCCAAACTAGGTTCCTAAGGTTGTCAAGTCAATCTCTTCCTGCAAGGAGATCTTAGGGGCAGGTCTATCAAAAATTGCATAGTAAATAGGTAGCATGAATCCATTGCAAACTTGGTATAAATGATGTTTATAATGAGCTTTACATAATTTATGGTGGTAGATATGAATAGGCATAGGGTCCTATGGAGTCCATCTCCACCCTAACACAGGAAACTCAGAATTAAAACAGAGGGTGTCCAAAATATAGGCACTAAAGTAAAATGGAGGGATGAACCTATCAGTAACACGGGATTTGTTTCTGAATTCAAGAATAGTTGTGGCCAACTTATCCAATAATATAGTCCCCCAATCCATGATTTCACTATTACATGCTGCTTCCATCAAAGGTACCATCTCTATGGAAAATTTTTAAGAATCATGCAATCCCCACATTCGACACATCATGACTCCAGCATAACAATAAGGAGGGCATAAGGAGTCGATGGAGTACTTACCCGAAGACTCATGTTTGTGTTTCTCCAGGTTCTGTCTCCATTCTCGTATAGGCTCCGACTCAATTTCATTCTCATCTTGAAACTTCTCCAGAAATGCTTTATTATACTTCTTCTCTGGTTCGGGGCAAATGGTACATTTGTCTGAAATCATTGGGCTGAAATGAACTGAATACTCTCCCATCAATAGTGCAGAATTTTCTGTCTGTAATTGGAATTTCTTCAATTGCCCATCTCACCACATCCGTATACGGAAGAATTTTCTCTCAAGCCGCTATCCTGTGTAGGTAGGAATCAGCCAAATCTTTTAAAGTAGCATCAAATTTCCGGCTTGAACCTGTTGTAGCTCGTACTGATGTTTGCTGAGGTTCCTCGGCTTCAACCAGGTTGTAAATATTCTACCAAGTAGTACTGCCAAGGCCGAGACATGTGGTATTTGAGATTAATCCATTTTTGCTTGGTTCCGGATCAGTGGCATGTTGTCCTGTTACCACAGAAGTTGAAGTCGTTCCAGACTTCTTAGATTTCTTCCCCATTTGGTCTAAAATCGTTACTGCTGAAAAACTCTGCACAAGAGAAAAATGAACGTAATGTGGAGAATAGATGGCGAAAACCAAGTATGGAGGAATTGTGTAAATCAATGAATAATGGAAGATCTATCATAAGGCTCCCGCGGATACAATATCTGAAGGGATTTAGGCATAACTACTCATTAATTGGCCATTTAAACCTGTCAATCATTTAAATGCTCATTATATCCTTTACTTTCCGAATAATCGTTTAAGCGTGGATTTGATTTTTGGCGGTTGGACGCAAGCGAATTACTATCGGGAAGAGAAAAGGCTTTAAATGATAATTAATATAATATAGTGAGATCATATTAATCCTTTTTGAAAGTCGCGTTTGGGTTCATCGCAATCGGCGATCGGAGGAAGCCTTGGGCAATCTTATTTAAGTTTTTTGGAATTATCAATCGCCGATAGCGATATCGCTTGACTCGCATCGTGAGTTTTAAGGAGGAGAGTTCGTTATATTCATATCGCATTCCCCGATTTCCGATTGCGATATCACATCGGAGCAAGGGGAGGGGCCTTTTATTATTTGTTTTCCCGATAACCGATGGTTACTCGCTCTTGTGGCATCAGGGAGAATCAATGGGTCATGGTTATGCATCCTTTGTTGTTGCGATATGCGATCTTGCAATCGCTTTATCGTAACAATAAAGAATTATTCGTTATATTTTTAAGACCGATTATTTATCAATTCAAAAAGGTTTTTTAAAATGTTTTGTTTGTTTCCAAACCTTTAGAAGAGTGATGGGTTAATACCAATTTAATCTAAAAGGGACCCATTTCATACTATAATTTTCTAAAGTAAAATTTTATGAAATGGGGGGTTGTTGTATAGCACAACACCAAGTAGTCTTCGAACTGCTCTTGCTCTCAATTGCATAGTAGATGAATGTTACTTCAGTCAATCTCTGGTTTAGTTTATGAATTAAACATGTGACTTACAAGCATTATATATGCCCTTTTGGTAGCTCAGTAACCTCCCAAAACATTCCTTCATACCTTTCTCTTTACTATTCATTAAAACTCAGCTTAACTCTTTGAAAATAGCTGCACATCTGAGCCAAAATCATTTCAGTTGCACCCCCTGAACCATCGCATTGTATTCCATTGTAACCCAGTATGCATCGCACCTCCTAAGTGTGGTAAGTGCGATGCATCCCTGTTTCTGTGAAGCCTAGGTGCGATGATTGACTGAAGTCTTTTTCCATTCTAGAAATTGGGAGTTTTTGACCTTGTTTTCAGTTTTGTTTAGTTGTTTTGCTGCATATGAACAGTGCCTACTTACTGAAGCCTACTTGCATCATGTAAATCAGCCTCAATTAGATTAGGATTAGTGAATTTTTTGTTTTTTTTCATCATTTACAATCCTTTCTCGAAAAGTTGTTTAAATCGGTTTGTTGCTTTCATGCAAAATGTGTCGTAATTGTCATTTTGTGTTGAAAAGAGAAGTGTCACGAATTCTTCCTTCCTTTGATAATTGATTGAAATTTTCTTCATATATTTGATCTAATTTGTTTATATTCAAAGTGTCAAAAGCATTTTTATTCAAAATTTAAATGTGTCATGGAGTCTTCCTTTCTCTTTTGAAGAAGAAATTGTCGAAAATGTCATTTTGAATGAAAGATTTCAGATCTTTGCTAGATTTAGTTTTCCTTATTGGCATTTTTTCACATTAAAGAGAAAAAAAACAAATACATGCATTTGCATTTAGCATTTTTAGATTTGTGTGCGAAAATATGATTTAGGGAAATGCACTAAGGTGTGCTCTTTTCTCTTTGTTTAAAAGCACTGTAATTTTCTTTCCCTAGTAGCTAGGATTTTCAATGCTCAAAATAAACAAAGATTGTTTATCATTGTAGATTGCATCTTAGGAATTTTAGATTATCATCACATGGTGAACCATTGAAAGAAAAACTCTAAGAAAGATCAACTTTAAAATAAATTTCAATGAACCTAACAACGCTTTGGAACTTAATGCAACATATCTAGAGGTCTAGGCTAGAGATGTGTTCTGACATCATTAAAACTAGTGGCTATCGTTTTCATTGAAGGTTGGGTGATTCCTCCTCCTTGATACGATAAGTGCTAGCACGAACTTGTGCTCCCCATACCGTCATGTATATATTGGGAGACCACAACAGGCTTATATCCTTTATCCATAGGAATCTGAGTCTGCCGCCTTATTGATCACAATGCACTAAACATAGCATTCAGGAAGATTGACTATTATACATAAGTCCTTGGTAATTTCTCTTTAATTTATCACCAAGGTGTCTATTGCGGTTTTGCGATTGGTTTGGTAATCCCTCTATCTAGATTTTCCAGAGTAGTCACTTTCGTTCCTTTTAGACTTTTTAAAAGAAAAGGTCCATTTGAGCACTTGTCCTTTCAGGCTCATTAAAAATCGAAGGAGACTAGAGTCATCTTCAGATTTTTCTCGACTCTTAAAAACTGAAAAAGCAAAGTTGTGTCCAAGCGTCATTAAAATTAATTGAATTTGGAATAACATCCCTATTCCTTAGTTTATCTTAGGTTGAGACATATGGCGACAAATCCAAAGTTCACTGATCAAAGAATCTATTTTGAAGGGAATCCTAGTGCTTTTCATTCTTGGGGAAATATTGGTGCTCCTTATATGGCTACATTGTCCCTTCCAGGAATTACCATTGGCCTGTTAGTATGGCTGTTTTCAACCTTTATGGTTCAAAATGTTGTGATTTCTCCACAATCGAGTATACCTTCTGCTGAACCTGAAATTAACCCTTTGCCTTCTTCCTCGTTTGTTTCTCCCTCCCCTGCTTCCTCTTCGCTTGGTGAAAGTAGTGATACTAGTAACCAAGTGGCTGAGAAGAAGAAGAAAGGGAAGGAGAAAAAGAAGAAGAAGCCAGTTTAGCAAGGGGGCAACAAAGAAACCATTGCTTTGAATGCATCATCTAATGAAAATACGCCCATTAAACTTCCCAAACCCAAATTTCCATGCATAATTTGTATGGGAGACCATTTTCATCGAGATTGTCCTTGCTTTCCTCAGATCTTGAAAAAATGGTCTCCCTGATCACAATATCCCATGTCATCAACTTCTGGAGATCATGTTGGTAACACACCTTCAACTAGTGATAGTAAAGTTCATGGACAGAGGAGAAAAGTTAAGTTTCCATGTAGGTTATGTGAATGTAACCATGCCCTTCACCTTTGTCCCTTTTTGGATGAAGCCAAAAGAGTGTTGGATAACCATCCTGCTTCACTGCAGCGACTCCCATCTAGTTACAAGAAACTCTCCCTAAGTCCTTCACTAGTTGAAAAACCGACTGACTTAAATCAACAGTTGGTCGAAACCACTTTCTCTGAAAGTGAATCTTATGAGTCCATACCCGACCAAAATCAATAGGTCGAGGTGACAATTGACCCAATTTAACCTTCAGCTAATTGTAGTTTTCTTGAAGAGAGTGAAAATGATATCGTTCAAGTTCTTTTTGTTACTTCGGATTCTAATGAGCTTGGGGGCAATCCACCTATTCCATCAAGACAGGAGGAAAATCCTCTAGTTCTCGTAACACAAGCGGTTAAATCTCCTGTTTCTTTGGTACCCCCTCCAAGTAGTCTAGTCACTTCCTTTAATTGGAATCGACTAGCAAGATCCTGCCTTCCATCTTATGTACCTTTCCGAACCATAGTAAAAGTTCATAAAATGATCGTATCTGGCACTATTATAGATGAAGGTGCATTAGTGAGTATCCTTTCCTCAACTACTTCGAAATCACTTGGTTCGCCATTGCTTATGCTTGTTACATAGAATCTGTTAGGCTTTAACAAAGGAACCAGTCGACCATTACGAATCCTTCCTAAATTACCTATTCCTTTGGGAGGAAAAACCATTCATCTAAATGTGATGGTAGTCCCAAGACCTTTAGACTACAATTTACTTATTGGGCGTGACTATGTTTATAACATGGAAGCTATTGTTTCAACACTCTTCCAGTGATGCATTTCCCGTATGAAGGCAAAATTGTCACCATTGACCAACTTTCATTTCTTGGTCCAAGCATAGCTCCAAGTCAATCATCATCCCTAAATGGTCCTTTTACATCAATGATATCAATTGAACCTTCATTCCATCCACCTAATAGCCATGAGTAGTCTAGTGAGTGTAATGAAGCTTGGGGGGCATGCACCTAGTTGTAAAGATAAGTTTCCTTGTAGATTATGTGATTGGTTTGACACATCATTCACCTTTGTCTATTCTGGACGAAGCCAAAGAGGTGTTTTGTCTATTCTAGGTGAAGTTGTCCTACCTCACCGCAGTGACTTCCCTCTGGTTACAAGAGACTTTCCCTTTTATCATGTTGGGGGCATGCAAACTTTTTTCAAGAGTTTTGTCATTTCGAGCTTGTGTAAAAATGAAATTGACTGCAAGCATAGTTTTCTTGTTTTGAGCTTGTGTAAAAATGAAACTGAATCCAAGCATAGTTCCCCATGGTTCAAGCTTGTCAAAAATGAAACCATTTACAAGTAATTAACCTTTGTGATTTTCATTCTATCAAGCTTTTGAGCTTTGTTTGTGTACATCTCATCACCACCATCCCTTCAGCCAATCATACGCTTCCACTTGGTTGTTTTACCCTTTTCGAGGAACAATTGTGATGAGTGTTCTTATTAGTCAGCCTCTTCACAGAAATCATCATGTTTTGAGAAGTTCCAAAACCACCGGAACCAGTTGCTACCCTAGACACCACTCGTTCCTCAAAATAAAGTCCTCTTTAAACCCTTTTCAGACTCATTAAATATGAAAAGATTATCGAGTGCTTGGCCTTTTCAGCTCATTAAAGTGATTGGAAATGTCATCCCTCTTGTATTATTTTATCCTTTTTTAGACTGAGGGATTATTTTATGAAAAAGAATTGAAGGAGTTTTATTTTTGTCCCTTTTCAAAATCCCTAAACATGAAAAGGACCGAGTTATCCTTGTCGCTAAACTCGTTAAAACAATAGTGACAAACTTGTCCATCTAGACGAGACCGAGTTTCATTGTCACTAGACTCGTTAAAACATTAAATAGCAATAGGTTTGCCCGAAGGGTGAATTACAGAACAAGCATATGTTATCCTCCTCAAGCTTGACAAAAAATAAAGAGGTACTGGTCAGTAATGGCTGGGGAAAAAGGGGAAGAAAACTTGAAGAATTTATGGTAGCAAGTCGCTCTTGAACATGACACTTTCACTTCATCACCATTATTGAGTTGGGTTGGGTTATTCCGTTCATCAGTCATCTCACCATTGGTATTTCGTACCATCCATCTTTTGGGGTTAACACTGCCAATTCATCTCAATGTCGCTGACATGTTCAAGAGAAGTCATTCAGTTGAGAAACCACCATCTAGTTAATGTCTCATCCACTACAATAGCTCTAACCTTCATTTTTTTCATGACCACCATTCATGAACCTTGTGTTGTTAGTTCATTTTCATCTCCAGAAATCAATTGCTTCATTTTGTGTCATAGATGTGGGATACATCAAGGCCCTCCTATGACGAGTCACTTCTTTTCAATATCAGCTCATTATCCAAGAAGTTGACTTAGAAACAACCCTTTCAGTGCTTTGAAGCTTGCATACATCAATGGCAAGTTTCTCAATTCCGGTGACAAGTTGACATCAATGGCCTTCGACCGAAAGATTTTGCATGGTGTTCGACGTTGGATCATATATTCACACCACGTGAATTGTACTGTAGTTCCTTGAGGGTCATTATCATTATCGGTGATTCCTCTTGCATCTGTTAACAACTTACATCATTGGCTGGTAATCAGGTGATGTCTTTCCATGTTTGACTTCAAAACATCTCTTCACATGGATTGACTTGTACATTGAGTGAAGATTGAACGAGTTTGAAGACCCTGGATCTAGTTTCATCCATCCAGGTTGCGATATATTCAGGGACATAAAAACATCAAATGTACAAAGGCTCTACATAGATGGTCATTCTAACCGTGGATGATGACTCTATATCTGAAGAATCACCAGTCTATATCTGCAGACGACTATTTCATCTATGTACATGAAATGAATTTATAAAGTTGAGCATAAGGATGCCTCCCTAAGCTAGATCATGAAAATTATAATATGATGATGTATTGTATTGTAACTTATGTAGGTCACCTTCCAGTTAGAAACTTCGGATCCTCATGATAAAGCATTTTACCTAACATCAATATTTACGACTTCATGCTTTATGGGGAAGCTGTTATAGAAATATTTGGGCACATCAACCCCAAACTTATATGTTGATAAACTAGGGCTCATCAACCCCTAAAATAGTTGTTTCATTCCCTAAAGGAACATAGTCATTTGAATACATCATTCCCCAAAAGTTCCACTTGAGAAACCATCCAGAAATGGCCTAAATTAAACCATACTGCTTGCTCCACTGGCAAAGTGTGATGCATACTGAGTAGTACACTACCAAGGAGCGATGCATACTAATTAGGCATTCTATAGGGTGTGATGGGTGAGGATGGACAAATTTCTGAGATAGTTTGCTAGGTGGTTTCTCATAGAATCTTCTGGAAACTTCTCCTGTGCCACTTGCCTCTCTGAATTCACCCAAGGATGAATAAGGGGTCTAAGAAATCTCCAAGTGGAACCAATTGTAACAAGTGGAATGACTCACACCCTTGCACACATCTATAAATGGATCTCCAATTCAAGATATCTGGAGGCTGGAATATTGTGAATTGCAAGGAAGTGATGATAGTTTGTAATTGAAGAAGGAGCATTGTATTGTTGGTGTGATCTTGCTATTTCATGAGGTGAAGAAGGATTGAAGCTAGGAGGACGATGCTAGATTAGACAACTGGGTTGTAATTCTCCCTTCTATTAATAAATTTCTTCAAGTTTTCTTCCATATGATTGTACAATTGTGAATATTATCATTTGTGAGTGCTATCATTTTTTCATTATATATCTGATTCTGTAATGTTTATGTTGTAATAGATCATGATGCTTTGATGGTTCTTTGTTGCTATACTTGTGCAGGTACTCTCTTGCGTGTTAAGTATGGGGAGGAGTTGTGGGATCTGTTAAAGGGGAGAGAGAGAAAAGAAGGGATTAAGTGGAAGTTCCAGGTTGGTTCCATTATCTTTCTCTTATCTGTTACACATAGAAGAAATCGTTGAATTGCTTTAAACTGTTGTTTCTAAGGCAGCTGCCAAACCTAGAGGGCTAGCATTCTTTAGGAATACTAGTTTTCCCAGAAACAAGACCCAATATTGTTATACACTCTATTTTATAACCCTACTAGGTTTGTTGCTATCGCAGTGTATGGACTTTGATATCCGCCTAGGGAAAGTGTTGATTGCGATAGGACTACCAGATGTGATGTTTTATGCATTGAGATTTATAATCTTGGTAGGTTCGTGTTATTGGAGAACATAAGTTGGGTTGATACGCCAAAGGTTTATGTGTCAATTACGATTGTGATGGGGTTCCTAGATGCGATATGGTATATGTTGATTTAACAATCTAGGGAGACTTGTGTATCACAGAGTGCTTGTTGTTTGGGCTTGGGGTTATCCATTGATTGCGATAAGAGATAAGTCATGAATGTGATATGTTTTAGAGTTGTAGTCTATAACTCATCGGTTCTGCTAGATCGATGAGCTCAATTTTTGAAGGAGTGTTGACATCTGTCTCTCCGCTGATTGTGATTACGATATCGATAGTGTTGGGGAATCGTAGCCTTAAATGTTGGACCACCACTCTACATGTGATCACTTGGCCCTTAACCATGAGATAGGCAAGAATAATGGTGAAACTGCCAATTTTAACGAAACTACCAGTTTTAACTGTGGATAATGAATTTAACTAGCAGTAAGCCAGATTTGGAGGAGAAAATTGTGGAGACACTGACATAAGTCATAACGAAGGAAATTTTTGACCAAATGGGTTGAAAAAAGAGGCTAGATAGCCATTTTTGGACATTCTAAACTGATTGGAATAGGTTTTAGGATCAAAGGAGCACTTCTGGATAGGATTTTTGTAAAGTCAAGCCTATGGGTGCCATGGTCAACTAGAGTGTTGATTCAGTTTATGGAGTATGAAGGTGGAGATGACCTTGTAGGGGCCTTCCAACCTCCATGTACTTTCTAAAGTAGGCATTAAAGTAGTGCTATATATTTATTTCTTCTTTGCTCTATATGTGTATGGAGAAAGAGAAATTTTTAAGTACTTCAAGTGGATTGTAGTACTATTTATGTTCTTGGAAGTTGGAGGTTGGGGTCTTGGTGTAATATGCTTGTGTTTACTGAAGATTTACATGTTTAAATGTAGGTTAACATGTCTATGGAACAAGAACCCTTGTAGGAATTTGTTTCTTTGAAGGAGAAATGAGCCATTCCATTTCAACAGCTTATGTACTCTTGTTTTCTTGATATTGAGCATAATGAGAAGGGGTCATGCCTTTAGAGTTGATCCAAGGAGATGTAGCCAAGGAGGGGTGAACTCCTTTATCAATGGCTAGTGAATTATTGTTTGATGCATGTTTCAATTCAGTGTTTTGGTTTCACGTTTTAAGTTTTTCTCATGAAACTAACTTAAGTAAAAACACATAAAATTCATGCTTTTACTTGCTATTTTAGAGTCAAACCTGAAGCACATTTTTATATTCTGATGAGGGGAATTAGCACAACATTACTAATCTTACCCAATTCATATCAATTAATGGTATCAACCCTCATCCATTGTAAATATCGTGTGGTATATTTAAATAATCTATGTTGTTTCAAGTTTTTGTTATTTCTTCTTGTTGCTATACAAATTTTTCGATAATAAGACTCCATGCCCAAGGAACAAGATGTCAAGTTGCAGGTTCTTGATGCATTGCTGCCAATACATCGTCCCTAGTTGGAGCCAATTTTATCCCTAGCCTTAATAGTTTTTCCAAAGTTGGTAATAGATCTATGTAAATCGAATTCAAAGGAGGAATCATGCTCCAAGGAAAATTTTCGGGACCAATGCATGATTGAAAGAATTTACAGCAAGGCAGGTTATGTTGTTGGGGGTTCATGTCAAAATTGCATGTGAAGTGACCATACAAGAAAGAACTTGCTTCTTCCACAATGATCATCATTCCTTGTGGACCAATGTCGTTCTGGAACCAAATCTTCAAATGCAACTTGCTTGGAGCTTAATATATAGGACTGCATCGGCGTTGAAAAGTCAACTATCAATCCGACGACCTGGATTAATTCTAGGGGTGAGGCGAAGAGTTTGTCTGCCTATGAGCCTGACCACCGAAGTACAATGGGGCCCACCTGTCAAGTGGACTACATCCATTAGCCCCTTATGATTAGTGTTTGCAGTGATAAAGGTAAATGTGTTTTATAATCCCCCCACTACCGCTCTCCAGTTTTCCTCTCCTAACCAACCTTCAACCCTCCACATCCCCATCCTCTTACCATTGACATCATCACTTCATCATGTGTCCCCTACTTATGATAAAGTAGCTTGTCCCAAAATTCCCTTTTCTTGACAACTACTCTACAATTTCCTCATAAGAATACCTCAATCTAGTCAACATTGCTTTCAGTTGCTCCTACAGGCTCCAACTAACTTGTCACCCAACCACCTGTGTTTTTTATTTTGTTTTGCTCAATGAAATGAAACAAACGATACCCAAAACCCCTAAAACCTATGAGGTTAAGTCTTGTTTTAACCTCGAGCCCCTAATGGATTACGAGAGCCAAATTGTAGACCTAGCTTTCTCTTACCAACTTTTTGACCTTCGCTTTGACCTATTTTCCAACCCTGTGTGGGGATAAGATGCTATTCAAGATGTCTACTTAGGATTATATTTCGAAATCACACTCGTAGTCCATCACTTCCCATAATTTCTACCATGGCTCACTGCGGCATTGATCCAGATTTAAACAAGAATGCAACAGATTATAGATATAACCATAAATACAGAGATGCAATGGAAATAATACTTCATTTCCTTAAGCCCCAAGGGTTAGCCCAATTGGTCAAGACGAGGCCTCGCCAGATGGGAGGTCACAAGATCAATTCCCAAAAGCTCTTGGGGTCAGGTTTTGCAGTAGGTTGCAGGGCGTCAAGCCCAGATTTTTCTAGTGGACGTGGCACCACCCATTGACCAAAGGTCTCTGTGAACCACGTGCAAAAAAAAAAATACTTCATTTCATTAACGTAAAATACTAAAATATGCTTACAAATAGAAATGGAAATAAACCAGCTAGGGCGATGGTAACTTATTTCTGAGAAGAGTTGTGGTAGCTACATGACTTTGAACTAAGTTACAATGAGGCTCAAAGGCCTATTTATTGTTGAGAAACAATGGAAAACCCTAAACATCCAAAAACCTAACCCTAGGAGATGAAATGCCAAACTATGGGTCCCGTTTGGGTAAACTGGTACATCAACTTTTCAGGGTCATAACTTTGGCATATGATCTTCGTTTGACACCTACAAAATCTCGTTAGAAAGATCTATCTGAGCACTAAAAGTTTGGGATGAGAAACATCAGTCTATGGACCCATGTTTCTCCCAATTTCCCCAAGAAACGTCATTATGGACTCAAAACAGCTCTGGAAGTTCAGGACCCGAAAAACTACTAAAAATAGTAAACTATGCTACAAATAAGGAAACTGAAAAACTAAAAGAGATAGTTGTGGGGGTCCAAGTTGGATAGGTTGGTGGCCAGCAACATCCACCTAGATCATTCCTCCCCCCTTAAGAAGCAATGGTCCCCATTGCGTTTAATTCCTCCATCTGCTGAACTTGGTCACTGGTGAGTCGTTCTGCAATCTCTGATGTGTCCAATAATGGTGGGTAGCATGGTCGAGGGTGGTCCACATTGAACACTTGGTGTAGGTGAAGGAATGGGGGAATGTTGTGATCAAAAGAATTGTTTCCCATAGCTTTGGTAGTGGTATAAGGACCATGTCAGAGTAATTTGAGCTTCTGATGGGTTCTGGTAAGGTGCTCTTTCTGCAGATGCACCCAGACTTTGTCTCCCACTTGAAACTTGTGAGGTACCTGATGTTGATCATGTTGCTTGTACTTGTAATGTTTAAGAATGGAGTGGTGATATATCTACCCATTGGGTAGAGGTACTCTAGGATTCGGATTGAATGAATGCTTGACCTCACAATGCAATGGTACTCCTGTGGGTGAGTAGGAGATGTTCCTATGTTCTTTCATGACCGTATCCATCTGCGGATGCTGTTACATGGGGGTCATGGATGTGGCAACAATATTCCCCTTAATTTGGGACTGAACTAGATAGAAAATGAATTTCATAGTCTAGGAGAAAATCTTGCTGCATTTCTTAATAGAGATAAAAGAGGTGGCAGTAGGTGGGGCTACCTCCAGTATCCTGTATAATGAATTACCCAAAGAAATAATGATATCATGAGGCCTTGACTCATAGACAACATGTCACCTCCACAAGTATGGTTGGCCTAATAATACATCACAAACATCAAGAGGTGCAACATCAAACAATACCTCATCTGTGAAGGGCTTGATGCTGTAGGGGAGGTGGCACTACTGGTAGACTTGGAGATCTCGACCTTGGTGAAGCCAGTCGATACTATACGACTGTGGGTGTGGTGTAGTTGGTAGGCCAAATTGCTTCACAACCTTTGCTATAATGAAGTTCTTTTGGCTCCCACTGTCAAGAATGAATTGTAGCGGTGAACCCTTCACCCACATTTGTGAGTGGAAAAGATGCTCCCCCTCCTCTGGATCTTCGTGCTCATTCTTCTTCATTTTGGTGGTGGAAATAGTGGCACTAGGCTCCAAATCAATGATCTACTTCCCTTTTCCATTCCCCTTGTCAGGTTCTGTCTCAAGGTTAGAACATGCATCTAATTCTGAAGCCTTCAACTCAGCCACTAGTGACTGCTTGGTCTGACACTCACTTGTGTTATGAGTGGGGATCTTATTGAACTCACACCACTTTCTTGTGTCCTTCTTCGACTTCGTGGTGTTTTTCTACTCTTATGGCTTCAACGGGTTGTCTTGGGTTGCCTTGTCTTGGCTTTCTCATTGGTTCTATGGTTTGGGGAAGCCTCTCCCTTGCTTCAGATTCACAGATCGAAAGTCTCACTTCTTCTGTTTAAACTTCTTCTTGATTTTGACAGCGTATCAATATGACATGTTGAGCGAGGAGATATTCAGGAACTCCATATCTTCCAGGATGTATTTGTGTAGGCAGCCACGGTATTTGAGTACCAAATGTAGCTCAAAATCACTGATACCCAACTTTGTGTGAAGCGTACGAAAAATATTTGTGAACTCTGGTACGTCTTGGTCCCTTCCCTGCCAGAGTGTGGTCCACTTTATGTATTTTTCCTCATAGCTTTTGACAGGGTAGTATTGTTCCTTGATGGCACCTCGTAATGAGTTCCTAGTGGGTGTGGCTGAAAACAGTGAGTTCATACTTTCATCATTTTTCTCACAGTAGGTTTCCCACTAGTCCTTGATGTGGGGGGCTCCTTTGAGAAGTGCGAAAAGGATCTTTCACTGGTTGGAAAAGTCATGAATAGTAAAATAACCTTCTAGCAGATTTAACCATTTATCTACAACATTTACATCTATCAGACCCTCGAATATGGGGATTTCAAAATTAACTTGTACCTTAAACGGTGTGGCGTTTCCATAATAGTTGTTAGAAGCTGATGCGTTGCCCCTGGGTAGCCGTTGAAGGATCTAAGCAAAGTTTTCCATCACCGCGTTCCTTTGTCGATTGAGGGCTTTTTTGAGAAATATTTTGATAGGATCTCCTACGTCCTCATATTTATTTCCATCTACCATGGGAGGCTGTCGGGATTTTCGAGGCTCATCTTGCAAAGGTTCAACCAGTTCAAGCCCTAGTTCCTTATATCCCGACCTCATTGGGGACATGCAAAGAAAAATAGAGAAAAAGCATACCACTCTGATACCACTGATCTGGATTTGAATAGGAACACAACAAATTACAGATATAACCATAATTATAGGGAAATAATACTTCATTTCATTAATGTAAAATACTGAAATATGCTTACAAACAAAAATGGAAATAAACCAGCTAGGGCGATGGTAGCTTATCTTTGAGAAGAGATGTGGAGGCTAAATGCCTCTGAATTATGTTACAATGAGGCTCGAAGGGCTATTTATTATTGAGAAATAATGGAAAACCCTAAACATCTAAAAACTTAACCCTAGGAGATGAAATGCCAAATTGTGGACCATGTTTGGGTAAATTGGTACATGAAATTCCAGGGTTGTAACTTTGGCATACGATCTCCGTTTGACGCCTACTATTTCTCTTTAGAAAGATCTATCCAAGCACTACCACTTTAGGGTAAGCAACATCGGTCCATGGTCCCATGTTTCTCCTAGTTTTCCCAAAAAAGAACGTCATTTAGGCCCTAAAAACGGCTTCGGAAGTTTAGGACCCGAAAAACTGCTAAAAATAGTAAACTGTGCTATAAATAGGAAATTGAAAAACTAAAAGAGATAGTTGTGGGGTCTAAGTGGGATATGTGGGTGGCCACCAATATCCACTTGGATCATTCCTCCCCCCTTAGGAAGTAATGGTCCCCACTATGTTGATTTCCTCCATCTGCTGAATTTGGTCCTTGGTGAGCTGTTCTACAATCTCTGATGTGTCAAGTAATGGTGGGAAGCATGGTCGAGGGCGGTTGACATTGAACACTTGTTGCAGTTGAAGGAATGGGGGAACGTTGTGCTCCAAAGCATTGTTTCCCACAGCCTTGGTAATTGTGTAAGGACCATGTCAGAGTGGTTTGAGCTTCTGATGGGTTTTGGTAAGGCGTTCTTTCTGCAAATGCAACCAGACATTGTCGCGCACTTGAAACTTGTCTGGTACTTGGTGTTGATCATGTTGCTTGTACTTATAATTTTTAATAATGGAGCAGTGATATATCAGCCCATTGGGTAGAGGTTCTCTGGGAGTTAGATCAAATGAATGCTTGACCTGAAAATGCAATTGTTGGGTAGCAGAGGCCCCACATAACGGTTTTGGGGCTTAAAGCCCACAATTTTGGGTAAAGGTATGGTAAAGGCTCTACGAAATGCTCGAAGTGCGAATTGTAATGATTCAAGTCAAAGGGTTGTCCACCCAAATATAACGTAAAATAATTTGGCCCACCCATGGTCCACGGACCATGCAAATATATAAATAGAGCAAGGCTCTAGAGTTAGGAGTCAGTTTTTGGTATGTACTTTTAGATCTATAATGTAATGTGTTTTTGAAGAAAGAAGTCTTGAAGTGTATGTAAGTCTGAGTCGAGGGTGTTGGTGGGTAGATAGAGGCTCTACAACTATGTATGCAAAGGCCTAGTAGAGTCTGCAGCTGTGTGCACGGACCCCTGCAGCTGAGTACGCAAGGTAGATCTATTTGTATCAGTGACAGAGTTGAATAAAAATAAGTTGGTTCTGAAATACTGTGTTGATTTTGAAATATTGTGGATTTGGTTAATTTATGGTTGATATATCTATTTGATCTATGTGCTTATATTTATATTATGATTTTATGCAAATCTACAACTTTTCTGGGTGCGCGAACTGGTTATCTCTATTAAATATTTGCTTAAAGACCATAAGAAGTAGATCTAATCTGTAATAAACTCAGTAATAATAAATATTAAGAAATTTCCTTGTTCCAGATCTGCGTGGAAGCCAAGTGGCGCGAGGCCACAAAACAGTGCACAAACCTTCTAGACCATATCAAGACATCCCAAGGGTGTGGAAACCTAGTTCCAACACCCTCCCCTGCTACCTCAGGTGAGACCTCAGTCCGTGCTCCGCGGGCTGCTGCTGAAAGGGCGGGATGTTGCCGAAACGACTGGTAGCTACGGGATTTCTTCGGCTAAATAAATCTTCCAAACTTGGGTCAGGCCCATATAAGCCAACAAATGGTTCCATTTTCGAGACCATTTGTTGGCTTATATGGGCTTGACTGAGGTTTGGAAGAGTTATTTAACCAAACAAATCCCGTAGCTACTGGCCCTTTCGCCAACATCCCGCGGAGTGCAGATTGAGGTCTCACCTGAGGTAGTAGGGGAGGGTGTTGGAACTAGGTTTCCGCACCCTTGGGATGTCTTGATGTGGTTTGGAAGGTTCGCATGCCATTCTATTGCCTCACACGACTCGGCTTCCACGTAGATTTTGGAACAAGGAAATTTCTTAATATTTATTATTATTGAGTTTATTATAGATCAGATCTACTTCTTATGATATTTAAGCAAACATTTAATAGAGATAACTAGTTAGCGCACCTAGAAAAGTTATAGATTTGTATAAACTCATAATATAAGCATAAGCACGTAGATCAAACAGATATATCAACCATAAATTAACCAGATCCACAATATTTCAGAATCAACATAGTATTTCAAAACCAACTTATCTTTATTCAACTCTATCACTGATATAACCAGATCTACCTTGTGCACTCAGTTGCAGGGGTCCACGCACACAACTACGGACTCTACCAGGCCTCTACACACACAGCTGTAGAGCCTCTATCTACCCACCAACACCCTCGACTAATACTTATAGACACTTGAAGACTTCTTTCTTCAAAAACCAATTACATTCCATATCCAAAAGTACATACCAAAAACTGAATCCTAACTCTAGAGCCTTGGTCTATTTATACATTTCCATGGTCCGCGGACCATGGGTGGGCTGAATTATTTTACATTATCTTTGGACAGAAAACCCTTTGACTTGACTCATTGCAATTCATGCTTCATGCATTTTGTCGAGCCTTTACCATACCTTTACCCAAAATTGCAGGCTGTAGGAACTTGGGATACGGGTAGCACAGACAGGAACCACTGCTACTCATGAGGTTATGGGTATGTTAGCCATTGAGCAGTTGTTGAAGGCCCAAATTGCTCATACTATCGTAATTCCAACAGGCGCATTGATAATAGAAAATACGGAGGATAGAACTGTGGTCAGATGGCTTACGAGGCTAGGCCTAAATTTGGCTGCCCTCCCGTGCGAAAGTTTGTACCAGCTCCAGGACAACGCCATGATGGAGCTCCACACTAGGGAAGGATGTGCGGAATAGGTACTCAGCGAATAGAGAATTCATATAAAACATTTGATCCTCCAAAGGGATGAAGCCATCGTCCAGAGTCAACAATTGGAGCAACTTGTAAGGGAAGCATGTGTGCATGCTCCTGAGCTAGAGATTGCGGCCGACTCACCTGTTGGCATACAAATCCACAAGTTGGCTAGTGGGTTTTGTGACGCAAAGGAGGAGGCCGTGAGGATTCAGTTGGAGGTTAGTTTGCAGATCATAGAGCTGAAATTGCAAGTACAACATTTGATGCTGCCAGAGGTCACTGAGCAGCATAGAAGCATCACTAACTCCGTGCGAGAAACAATCACACGTTCTATGAAGGACTGCATCGACTTGTTGACTGAGTCACTTAGTATGCTCACTTTACTTCAAGAAGATCCAAACCTACAGTGACTAGATACAGAGGCAAGGTAGCTCCAGCAAGCCTACAATAATTCCAGAGGGACTACATAGATAGTTGCTATTACACAACACTTGGTCAAGATGAGGGAGGCCCAGGCCTGTAAAATACAAGCTGATGCTGCCCGACAAAAGGAAGCAGTGATTAAAGAATGACTCCAACCATGGATTGATGAGGCATTCGTGGTTTCCACCACCATTGAGTGCAAGGTGGCACACGTCCAGGCAAAATATGCATTCGGGGAAGCATCTGAGACAGAGACTGATGTGTCAGCGGCATGTGTTGAACAAGTACAGCGGATGGTGGAAGAGTTTGCTACAGGTACAAGCGAAGCACAAAACTTGCTAACCGACCTCTATGAGAATATTGTCACACTAGTCAAGTGACTCGGGATGAGTCACACTATTTGTGTTGGGGGATTGTTGGGTAGTAGAGGCCCCACGTAATGGTTTTGGGGCTTAAAGCTTGCAATTTTGGGTAAAGGTATGGTAAGGCTCTGCGAAATGCACAGAGCGTGAATTGTAATGAGTCAAGGCAAAGGGTTGTTCGCCCAAAGATAATGTAAAATAATTCGGCTTGCCCATGCTTATATTATGAGTTTATGCAAATCTATAACTTTTATGGGTGCACAAACTAGTTATCTTTATTAAATGTTTTCTTAAAGAATGCAAGAAGTAGATCTAATCTGTAATAAACTCAGTAATAATAAATATTAAGAAATTGCCTTCTTTCAGATCTACGTAGAAGCTGAGTGGCACAAGGCCATAGAACTGTGCGCAAACCTTCCAAACCACATCAAGACATCCCAAGGGTGTGGAAACCTGGTTCCAACACCCTCCCATGCTACCTCGGGTGAGACCTCAGTCCGCACTCTGCGGGCTACTGCCGAAAGGGCCAGTAGCCGTGGGATTTCTTCGGCTAAATAAATCTTCCGAACCTAGGTCAGGCCCATATAAGCCAACAAATGGTTCTATTGCTGGGACCATTTGTTGGCTTATATGGGCCTGACCTATGTTCGAAAGAGTTATTTAGCCAAACAAATCCCACAGCTACCGGCCCTTTCAGCAACAGCCCATGGACCGCAGACTGAGGTCTCACCCAAGGTAGCAGGGGAGGGTGCTGGAACTAGGTTTCCGCACCCTTGCGATGTCTTGATGTGGTTTGGAAGGTTCGCGTGTTGTTTTGTTAGGGTAAATAACTCTTCCCCTGGGTTAGGCCTATATAAGCAAATAGCAATGGTACCCTTGAGGGTGAGTAGGAGATGTTCCTGTGTTCTTTCATGACCATATCGATCTGTTGTTGCTACTGCATGGTGGTCATGGATGTGGAAACGATCTTCCCCTTAATTTGGGAGCAAACTAGATAGAAAATGAATTTCCTAGTCTGGGAGACGATCTTGTTTCATTTCTTAACAGAGATCAAAGAGGTGGTGGTAGGTGGGGCTACCTTCATTATTCTATATAATGAATTACCCAAAGAAATAATGATAGCACGAGGCCTTGACTCCTACACAGCATGTCACCTCCACAAGTATGGTTGGCCTAATAATACATCACAAACATCAAGAGGTGCAACATAACACAATACCTCATCTGTGAAGGGCTTGATGCTGTAAGGGAGGCGACACTATTGGCGGACTTGGAGATCTCGTCCTTGGTGAAGCCACCTGACACTATACGCTGTAGGTGTGGTGTAGTCGGTAGGCCCAACCACTTCACGACCACTACTGAAATGAGGTTCTTTTGGATCCCACTATTAACAATGAATTGAAGTGGTTAACCATTCACCCACATTTGTGATTGGAAAAGACGTTCCCCCTCCTCTGGATCTTCAAGCTCATTCTTCTTGATCTTGGTGGTGTTAAAAATGGTGTTGGGCTTTGTATTAATGATCTGCTTCCCTATTCCATTCCCCTTGTCGGGTTCTAACTAAGGGTAGAAACATGCATCTGATTCTGAAGCCTTCAACTTGGCCACCAACAACTGCTTGGTCCAACACTCACTTGTGTTAAGTGGGGCCCTTATGGAACTCACACCACTTTCCTATGTCCTTCTTCGACTTCATGGTGTTCTTCTTTTCTTGTGGCTTCATCAGGTTTTCTTGGGTTGCACCGTCTTAGATTTGTCCTTGGTTCTATGGTTTGGGGAAGCCTTTGCCTTGTTTCGTATTCGTAGATCCAAAGTCTCGCTTCTTATGTTTAAACTTCTGCTAGGTTTTGACAACGTATTGGTACGCCATGCTGAGTGAGGAGATGTTCAAGAACTCCATCTCTTCCTATATGTACTTGCATAGGTAGATGTGGTATTTGAGTAACAAATGTAGCTCAGAATCCTTGATACCCAACTTTGTGTGAAGGGTAAGAAAAATATTTGTGAACTCTCGTATGTCTTCGTCCCTTCCCTGCCGTAGCATGGTCCACTTTATGTATTTTTCCTCATAGCTTTTGACAGGCTAATACTGTTCCTTGATGGCATTCCGGAATGAGTTCTAAGTGGGTTTGACTAAAAATAGTGAGTTTGTACTTTCATCCTTCTGCTCACAATAGACTTCCCACCAGTCCTTGACGTGGGGGGCTGCTTTTAGAAGTGCGAAAGTGATCTTTTTCTCAAAAGTGATGAACAGAAAAATAACCTTCTGGAAGATTTAACCATTTATCTACAACATCTGTGTCTATCTGGCCCTCAAATATGGGGATTTCAAAATTAACTTGTACCTTAAATGGTGTAGCATCTCCAAAATAGTTTTTTGAAGCCGATGTGTCGCGCCTAGGTAGCCACTAAAGGATCTGTGCAAAGTTTTCCATCATCGCATTCCTTTGTCGCTCAAGCAATATTTTGATATGATCTCCTACCCCCTCGTATTTATTTTCATCCACCATGGGACACTGTCAGGACTTGTGAGGCTGGTCTTGTAAAAGTTTGACTAGTTCAAGCCCTAACTCCTTATATCCCAACCTCATTGGGGACTTACAAAGAAAAATAGAGAAAAAGCAGAATGCTCTAATACCACTAATTTGGATTTAAATAGGAATGCAATAGATTACAGATATAACTATAAATACAAATATGTTGTGTTAATAATACTTCATTTCATTAATGTAAAATACTGAAATATGCTTACAAATAGAAATGGAAATAAACCAGCTAGGGCGATGGTAGCTTATCTCTGAGAAGAGATATGATGTCTACATGCCTCTGTACTATGTTACAATGAAGTTGAAAGGCCTATTTATTGTTGAGAAACAATGGAAAACCATAAACATCCAAAAACCAAACCCTAGGAGATGAAACACCAAACTGTGGGCCCCATTTGGGTAAATTGGTACATCTACTTCCCAGGGTCATCGTAACTTTGGCATACGATCTCCATTTGACACGTAAAATATCTCATTAGAAAGATCTATCCAAGCATTATAACTTTGAGATGAGAAACATCAGTCCAAGGACCCATGTTGCAACCAATGTTCCCAAAAAACATTGTTTAGGGCCTTAATATGGCTTTGGAAGTTCAGGACTTGAAAAACAGTTAAAAATAGTAAACTATGCTACAAATAAGGAAACTGCAAAACTGAATGAGACAGTTGTGGGTGTCCAAGTGGGATATGTGGGTGGCCACCAACATCCACCTAGATCATTCCTACCCCCTTAGGAAGCAATGGTCCCCATTGCATTGAGTTCCTCCAACTGCTGAACTTGGTCCCTGGTGAGCTATTTTGCAATATCTGATGTGTCTAGTAATGGTGGGAAGCATGCTTGAGGGCAGTCCACATTGAACACTTGGTGCAGGTGAAGGAATGGATGGATTCTCTGCTTCAAAGAATTATTTCCCATAGCCTTGGCAATTGTGTAAGGACAATGTCAGAGTGGTCTGAGCTTCTAATGGGTTCTGGTAAGGCATTCTTATTGTAGATGAAACCAAACTTTGTCACCCACTTGAAACTTGTGTGGTACCTTATGCTGATCATGCTACTTGTACTTCTAGTTTTTAAGAATGGAGAGGTGGTATATTGGCCCATTGCGTAGAGGTGCTTTGGGAGTCAGATTGAATCAATGCTTGACTTGAAAATGCAATGTTACCCCTGTGGGTGAGTAGAAGATGTTCCTGTGTTCTTTCATGATCGTATCCATCTACTGCTGTTGTTGTGCGGGGGTCATGGATGTGGTGACAATCTTCCCATTTATTTGGGAGTGAACTAGATAGAAAATTGATTTCCTAGTCTGGGAGACGATCTTGCTACATTTCTTAACAGAGATTAAAGAGTTCATGGTAGGTGGGGCTACCTCCAGTATCTTGTATAATGAATTAACTGAAGAAATAATGATAGAGTGGGGCTTTGACTTATATGCAGCATGTCACCTATAAAAAATGGTTGGCCTAATAATACATCACAAACATCAAGAGGTGCAACATCACACAATACCTCATTTGTGAAGGGCTTGATGTTGTAGGGTAGATGGCACTGCTGGCGGACTTGGAGATCTCATCCTTGGTGAAACCACCCAATATTGTATGGCTTCAAGTATGGTGTAGTCGGTAAGCCCAACCGCTTCATGACCTCTGCTAAAATGAAGTTCTTTTGGCTCCCACTGTTAGCAATGAATTGCAGTGGTAAACCCTTCACCCACATTTCTAAGTGGAAAAGGCAGTCCCCCTCCTGTGGATCTCTAGGCTCATTCTTCTTAATCTTAGCGATATCAATAGTGGCATTGAGCTCTCCATCAATTATCTTCTTCCCTTTTCTATTCCCCTTGTCGCGTTCTGACTCAGGGTCTGAACATGCATTTGATTCTGAAGCCTTCAACTCGGTCACCAGTGACTGCTTGGTCTGACACTCACTTGTGTTGTGAGTGGGGCTCTTATGGAACTCACACCACTTTCCTGTGTCCTTTGACTTCGTGGTGTTGTTCTTTTCTTGTGGCTTCGACGGGTTGTCTTGGGTTGCCCCATCTTGGCTTTGTCCCTAGCTCTCCCTTGTTTCGGATTTGCATATCCAAAGTCTCACTTATTTTGTTTAATCTTCTGCTCAATTTTGACAGTGTATCGGTATGTTGTGCTGATCGAGGAGATGTTAAGGAACTCCATCTATTCCTTGATGTACTTGTGTAGGTAGTCGCAGTATTTGAGTACCAAATGTAGCTCCAAATCCTTGATACCCAACTTTTTGCGAAGGGTATGAAAAATATTTGTCAACTCTGGTACATCTTGGTCCCTTCCCTACTACAACATGGTCCACTGTATGTATTTGTCCTCATAGCTTTTGACAAGGTAGTAATGTTCCTCGATGGCAACCGAGAATGAGTTCCAACTGGGTGTGGCTGAAAATAGTGAGTTTGTACTTTCATCCTTCTGCTCACAGCAGGCTTCCGACTAGTCCTTGACATGGGTGGGTGCTTTGAGAAGAGTGAAAGTGATCTTTTGTTGGCTAGAAAATTCATGAACAGAAAAATAACCTTCTAGCAGATTTAACCATTTATCTACAACATCTGTGTCTATCTGACCCTCGAATATGGGGATTTCAAAATTAACTTGTACCTTAAACGATGTGGTGTTTCCAAAATAGTTGTTGGAAGCTGATGTGTCACCCCTGGGTAGCCGATGAAGGATCTGGGAAAAGTTTTCCATCATCGTGTTCCTTTGTCGCTCGAGGGATTCTTTGAGAAATATTTTGATAAGATCTCCTACCCCATTGTCTTTATTTTCATCTGCCATGGGAGGTCGTCGGGATGGTAGCTTATCTCTGAGAAGAGATGTGGCAGCTACATGCCTCTGAACTATGTTATAATGAGGCTTGAAGGCCTATTTATTGTTGAGAAACAATGGGAAACCCTAAACATCCAAAAACCTAACCCTAGGAGATGAAACACCAAACTTTGGGCCCCGCTTGGGTAAATTGGTACATCAACTTCTCGGGGTTGTAACTTTGGCATATGATCTCCATTTGACACATACAATATCTTGTTAGAAAGATCTATCAGAGCACTACAACTTTGGGATGAGAAGCATTAGTCCGCAAACCCATGTTGCTCCTAGTGTTCCCAAAAAACTTCGTTTATGGCCTCAAAATGGTTGCAGAAGTTCAAGACCCAAAAAGCTGCTAAAAATAGTAAATTGTTCTACAAATAAGGAAACTAAAAAACTGAAAGAGAAAGTTGTGGTGGTCCAAGTGGGATAGGTGGGTGGCCACCAAAATCCACTTGCATCATTCCTCTGCCCTTAGGAAGCAATGATCCCAATTGCATTGAGTTCCTCCATCTACTGAAATTGGTCCTTGGTGAGTTATTCTACAATATCTGATGTGTCCAGTAATGGTGGAAAGCATGGTCGAGGGCGGTCCACATTGAAAACTTGGTGCAGGTGAAGGAATGGGGGAATGTTTTGATCCAAAGCATTGTTTCTCACAACCTTGGTAATGGTGTAAGGACCATGTCGAAGTGGTCTGAGCTTTTTATGGGTTCTGGTAAGTCGTTCTTTCTACAGATGCAACTAGAATTTGTCGCCCACTTGAAGCTTGTAT